>JAOTQJ010155357.1:0-12823 GCA_025642045.1 Solanum sejunctum | reverse complement strand
CGAGATTGGGCACAATCAACTTAGATTTACCCATCTCGAACCAACCAGTTAATGATCTATATCTTCTCCTATATAGTGCCTCATATTGGGCCATCTAAATGATAGCATGATAGCTATTATTGTACGTGAACTTAATCAACGGTAGATGATCATCCCAATTTCCTTTGAAGTCAATAATGCATGTTCTTAACATACCCTCCAAAGTCTAAATAGTGCACTTCACCTGCCCATCTATCTAAGGGTGAAAAGTGGTGCTCAAATACATCTTCGTACCCAATCCCTTCTAGAAAGATTTCCAAAATTGAGAGGTGAATTAAGCTCCTCTGTTTGAGATGATGGACAAAGGAACCCTATCCAACCTCACAATTTCATGAATGTACAGTCGGGCATACTCCTCAGCCATATAAGTTGTCTTACCCACCAAGTAGTGGGTTGATTTAGTCATCTTGTCAACAATCACCCATATCGAATCATGCTACTTCTGGGATCTTGGTAAGCCAGTAATAAAGTCCATGTTGATCACCTCCCACTTCCACTCCAAAATTTCAAAGTTAGCCAATCCATAAGGTTTTTGGTGTTCAACCTTAACCTGTTGGCAATTGGGACACTTAGATACAAATTTAGCGGTGTCTTTCTTCATCCCATTCCACCAATAAATTTTTCTCAAGTCGTGCTACATCTCGGTGGAGTAAGGAAAGGATGGAGTATCTCGTGCTATGAGCTTCCGCCATTATTCTATCTCAAACACTATCAACATTGGGTACATAAAATCTCCCTTAATATCTCAATACCCTATCTCCCTCTTTGGAGAAAATCATCACCTTCTACTTGAGAACAACTTCTTTCAATTGGAGTAAGACAGGGTCTTGGTATTGCTTTTCTTTCTCGTCTTACACTATGGATGAAGTAGAACCATTCTGAACATTGACCCCTCCTTTGTTGTTCTCCTTAAGTTGTACTCCTATTTGAGCCAATATATGCACTTCCTTGGCCAATTCTCTCTTCCCCTCCTCCACATAGGTAGTGCTACCCATGGAGATCCTGCTAAGAGCATCATCAACAATGTTAGCCTTACCTGGGTGGTAGAGAATGCTCATATAATAATCCTTGAGCAACTCCAGCCACCTCCTCTGTCGCAGGTTGAGCAATTTTTGACTGAACACATATTGCAAACTCTTGTGATTAGTGAACATGTCCACAAATACTCTATACGAATAGTGATGCCAGATCTTAAGTGTGATACCACTGCTCCCAACTATAGATCATGGGTCGGATAATTCTTCTCATGGATCTTAAGTTGTCTGGAAGCATAAGTTATCATCTTCCCCCACTGTATAATCATACAACCCAATCTAAATCTAGATGCAGCACATATATCACGAAGTCACCTATCTCATCTTGCAGTGTCAAATCTGGTGTTGTAGTCAGTATAGTCTTCAACTCATGAAAACTCTTCTCATATGCCTCAGACCACTGAAACTTGCCCTTCTTCTGAGTCAGCTTTTTCAAAGGCGTTGACAAAGAAGAGAAGCCCTAAACAAATCTTTGATAGTAGCTTGCTAAACCCAAGAAGCTTCTTATTTCTATTGGAGAAGTTGGTCTTAGCCAGTTCTTAACCAATTCAATCTTCTGAATATCCACCAGAATACCATCTCCCAAAAAAACTTGGCCAAAGAATGCCACTGATTTGAGCCAAAACTCACACCTAAATAATTTTGCATACAACTCATGATCTTTGAGAATTTGAAAAACCACTATAAGGTGATTAGCATGATCCTTTTCATTTATTGAATATACCAGAATGTCATCAATAAACATGATCACGAACATATCAAGATATGACCTGAACACCCTGTTCATCAAATCTATGAAAGCTACAAGTGCATTTGTCAACCCAAAGGACATGACCAAGAACTCAAAATGGCCATACCATGTCCTAAATATTGTCTTAAGAATATCACTTTCCTCACCTTGAACTAATGGTAACCCGATCTGAGGTCTATCTTGGAGAAACAGGTAGCGCCCTGAAGCTGGTCAATGAGATTATCTATTCTAGGAAGAGGATACTTATTCTTTGTGAAAACCTTGTTTAACTATCAGTAGTCTAAGAACATCCTCAAAGACCCATCTTTCTTACGCACGAATAGGATAGGAACACCCCAAGGTAAAACACTGGCCTTATGATACCTTTTTCTATCAAGTCTTTCAATTGCTCTTTAAATTTTTTCAACTCTGCGGAGGCCATTCTATAGGATAGACTTGAGATAGGTTTGGTTTTGAGAAGAACATCAATCTCAAAGTAAATCTCCCTATCAAGAGTGTCTCTGGGAAGATCATCAAGAAATACCTCAGGAAACTCATTCACAATCGGCAGACTAACTCATAAGTAGAGGATTCAACATCATATGACTCTACTTGCACGAGGTGAGGAATACAACCCTTGGATATCAACTTTCTTGCTCTAAGATAGGATATGAATTTAACATTAGGGGAAATAGAACTCCCATTCCACACTAAGATAGGCTTATTAGGAAATTGGAACTTAACAATCTGGGTTCTACAATGAACAAAATCATAGCAAGCATGAAGCCAATCCATGCCTATTATTATATCAAGATCAATAATCTCCTGCTCTACCAAATCAGCTAAAGTGTCTCTACGATAAATAGACACCACACTATCCCTGTGAACTCTCTTAGCTAAGATAAACTCACTAGTGGGAGTAGAAATAGCGAAGGATTCAACCAAACACTTCAGAAGAATCCTGAACTTGCTAGCCACATAACGGGTCACAAAAGATAAAGTGGGACCCAAATTAAATAATGCACAGCAATCATAAGTACAAACTCAAAGCATACCCGTGACAACATCTAGTATAGCATTCTATCCCTATCAGTTACCTATAGCATAACGATGGTTCGTCTCACTTCCTGTACCTATAGTAGTACCTCTCTGCTGGTTACCTACTGGGGTGCTATAGAAGACTGAGCTCTATTGCTTTCTTCACCTCATCTCCTCTTTAGTAACTCCTACTGGAAGTGACTAGCCTACCCACATAGGAAATAAGCATCCATGCCTAGATGAAACCTACCCAGATGGAGTTTACCTCAATTACCATAAGGTGGCTTTCCTTTTGGTACCTGAGTCATATTGCTTGTAGATTGGGTGCCCGAGGTCCTAAAATTATGATAACCCTGAAATTTTTGATCATACCTATTTAGCTACACAGGCACACTTGTTGTAGACAGTACAAGATGTAATGATCTCTTTTGAAAATAAGACTTGTCGTCTCTATTCTGTCTCTGCGGGTTGGGCTTATGTCCCACTGACTTCGCCTTTCTACTCAAATGCTCTTCTATATCCCTCCTCTTATCTTCCACTATCTATTGGGCATACACCATAAGTTTAGAGATGTCCATACCAAGAATCAGCAAGCAACCTTACACTCCTTCTACACATGTCTAGCCAAGCCAGACACAAACTTTCGCATCCTCATCCTTATGTCCTTCACAATCTCTTGAGCATAACTCGATAGTTTAATAAACTTAAGGCCATACTCCTTCATAGTCATCCCTCCCTGTTGCAGATTCATAAATACCTCCGCCTTTGCCTCCCTTAACTCTTGAGGAAAGAAGTGATTAGGGAAGGCCGCTTTAAACTGCTCCCATGTTGCAGGTTTCGGATCCTCACCTCCACTCCCTCCCCTTAGTGTACGACATATTATCCATGTCTTTTAGTTGGTAGGATGCAAGGTTAACTCCCTCTATCTCATCCGCATGCATATCCCTCAAAACCTTGTACATCTTATCAATGAAGTTCTGCGGATCCTTCTCCACCTTTGACCTCGTATATACTTGTGGGTTTATCCTAAAGAAGTCCCTGAGCTGGGTTGCAATTGAAGGATTCTGTGGACTAGAACTAGGAGCCTATGAACCTTGGCTATTCCCCTTGGAGTCCACCAATTGAGTCAGTCTGGTGATGGATCCTCTGAATTCTGCCTCAATAGCGGGAGCTGGCTGGGGCTGAGCAGGGGGTGCCTGAGAGACCTCAGCAGTCCTAGCGGGGTATCCCCATCTCCTAGTCTCAGTCTGAATCAAAGCCTTTGGCTGGGTGTTCTCAGTAATTGGCGCTGAGGCATCTCGTTGAGCAGCTGATCTCCTAGGTGGCATTTTTTGTAAGTGTAAGACGCATGAGTTAAAATAGGATTTCACAAGTTAAACTCTATAGCACAAACTCAAATCATAGAAGAAAGGTAACACTTCCTAATGTCCTATAGCCTCCTACTTATGAAGTGTGGTGCATAACATACCCATAAACAAGACTCTACTAGACACTTCTTCATATACTCCCTAGGACACTCGAACTTTGTGCTTTGATACAAAGTTTTTCATACCCTGGGGTGGTACCCTAGATGTAACTGACACTCGTAGACTATTGCTAGCTAGTCTCATTACTTAGTTTGGTCAATTTTATAGTGGAATTTAATAGAATAAGAATAATAATAATCTCTCTATGGGCTCAAGGTGTCAACTTAATCTATCATAGATGAAATAAGATATCAAAAGAAAGTGTCAATATAAAGAAAGGAGAGGGAAAGAACCCCCAACATCAACCATAAACATCTACGTCAATGAAGCGTTTATACTACTATCTAAGATAGTAGCATGACAGGCCATGGCTACAAAAAATCTAGTAAAAGGCTATCAAGCTAAGGAAAAGTAACCATCCTCCTTAGTCAAGGGCGGACTCACCACTATCAGGAATCCAAAAAGCTCTGAATCTCAATGGTTAGTTGGCTGGAGTCCTCTGTCTACATAATCTGCATCATAAAATAATGCAGCGCCAAAGGGGCATTAGTACGTAGAATTTATTTTATGTAAAATGGGCTGAAGTAAATGGAACAAGATAACAATCACTCATCACCCACTCATCCTCATCTCAGAATAAAGGAGAGGACTCTATCACCTCACTATCCATCAAGATATCAAACAATCACATCACATCAGAGTTCTAACATCATTGAACCTATTTGAGAGTTTCTTGGACCTACATCCATTACCTACGAGCCAATGATGGTACAACAAAGCGATGTTATAGGGGCATCTGCCCAGTACCTTATTGGGGTGAAAGGGTGTACATCAGGGGTTTATACTAATAGTTAGTCCTTTTTTGGACTAAGGAAACATTTGTTCTCATGGTCCAATCCTTTGCTATGCTGGCAAGGTAGTTAATGAGTGCGGGTTCGACTCATTATTACTCTTTTCAGTGCTCAATACTCCTCCCAGGACTCAACATGCTCATAAGTATTTCAATTCATTAAGAAACTGAACCCTTACGGGTAAGCACACTCACCTCATCTCATAATCTATCAACTCAAGGAGCAGGACTATTCTTTCAAGTTAAGAATCAGCCTTTAGTTAACTCTATCAACACTATTTCAAGCTATTTCAATCATAAATACACTCATGCTCTATGTAGCCTTTACAATTCAAGGCTCCTCACTCATCAACTATCATCCTATTATATGTATGGGGCACATGGAAGAAGCAATTCCATGCTCTAGGTAGCCTTTACATACCTAGGATGAAGAATCTTCAAGTTTCTTCCAAGAATTCGGGATTTCTATAGAAACCCTTATGCTATCTCTTCTTCATCTTTCATAACTTACGTAAAAGACTTTGAAAAAAAATATGGGGTTGAAACCCTTTTTGTATGAAATACAAATTTAAAACACATTTTGGGGGTACTAAAATATATTAGGAAGGACAAAATTGCCCTTCCCAAAATAGATGAAAAAAAGTAAAATTTTGGTACACTAGTGCACGTCTCAGAGGGGGCACGCACCTATGTATTTTGTGAAATTTTTCCTAAAACTTCATTCCCATCAAAAAAATCAACAATTAAAAAAAATACCAAGTATAACTCCATGCCCTGGTGCATCAAGGGGGGGGGGGGTACGAAGAAGCAACTAGTTTTGCACTTCAAGTACAATTCAGTAATTCAACCCGGTTTGATTTTAATCGGATCAAGACCATTTTCTGACATGATTTTTCTTTCTAATTACAAATCACATCTTGAATTTTACATAAGAGCTTTGCAAGATTTATTGTACACATGATGCATTTTAGGGGTATTTTGGTAATTTTACGGGATCTGTTGTTAGAAACACTCAACCCAATCCAACCCCGGTAGCATCACAATACACAATAAATCTCTGAAGCCCATCTGGTAGTGACAATATAATAGCGAACATAAGCTTATCTTTCAATGTTTGGAAACTCCTCTCACATTCATCGAACCATACCATCTTAGCCTTCTTTTGAGTCAATTTGGTCATAGGAGAAGCAATAGAAGAGAACGCAATCACGAACCTCCGATAGTAGCCCACTAGGACCAAGAAACTCCTAATATTTGATGAGGTCAATGGTCTAGGACAATCCTTAATCACATCGATCTTCCTAGGATCCACCTTAACACCATCCCCCGACACCTCATGTCCTAGGAAGGAAACTTCCCTCAAGCAAAATTCACACTTTTCATATTTAGCATAAAATTTGTCCTCTCTCAATCTTTGTAACACAACCCTCAAATGAACCATATGCTCCTCCTCACCATGAGAATAGATCAAAATGTCATCAATGAAGACCACAACAAACGAATCAAGGTAGGGTTTGAAGACCCTATTCATTAGGTCCATGAAGATGGTTGGTGCATTAGTCAACCAAAAGGACATCAGATCAATCTCATAATGCCCATATCTAGTCCGAAAAGCCATCTTAGGAATGTCACACACCCTTACCTTCACTTGGTGATCCCGAACTGAACATCAATCTTAGATAAATAGCTAGCCCCTTCCAACTAGTCAAACAAGTCATCAATCCTTAAAAGAGGATGCCTATTCTTGATGGTGACCCTATTGAGTTGCCAGTAGTCAATACACATCCTAAGGGACCCATCCTTCTTTTTCACAAACAACATTGGCGTACCCCATGGTGATTGGCTTGGCCTAATAAATCTTTTCTCCAACAAATTCCTCAATTGTTCTTTCAACTTCTTCAACTCCACCGAGGCTATGCGGTAAGTGGGAATAAAAATGAATTGAGTATGGGGAGGAGGTCTATGCAAAAGTCTATTTCCCTTTCAGAAGGAACACTAGGAAGGTCATTTGGGAAGACATCAAGAAACTCATTTACAATCGGAATCAACTCTATGGGAAGGACTTTAGACTTCACATCCCTAACCCTTACAATATGGTAAAGATACCCCTTAGAAATCAACTTACGAGCTTTAATGTAAGAGATTAATTTACCCTTGACCATCATATCTTGGCTTTCCCACTCAAGGACGAGTTCAGTTGGAAATTGGAATTTGGCCCTATGTGTTCTACAATCAATAGAAGCATAGTATGCATACAACCAATCCATCCCAAGAATAATATCAAAATCAACCATGTCTAACTCAACAAGATCACAAGGCAAGATTTTATGCAAGATGCAAATAGGACAACTTCTATAAACTTTCCTAGCAACAATGCATACAACAGTAGGAGTAGACACCTTATATGACTCATGCAACAACTCGGGGTCAACATGGAACTTTTGGGCAACATAGGGGGTAACAAAAGACAGAGTGGCACATGGATTATTTAATGCATACACATCAAAGTCAATGATTTTCAATATACCCATAACAATATCGGGGACGTCATCAACCCCTTACCTCCCAATAAAGCATAGAAGTAGTTGTACATTAGGGAACCATCGTGTTGGCCACCTCTCCCCAATGGGACCTTATTAGCACCTTATGGATGAGCCTCCTTGCCCTTATTGCGATTTCGAGGGCAATCTATCAACTTATGTCCCATTTACCCACAATTATTACAAGCACTGGTATTTATCAAAAATGGGCCACCATGATCCTTACCACACTTCGAACATGTATCAATAGGAGCCACAACCCTTAAATCTTGGGACATCGAAAGATCATTGGAAACCTTCCTTTAAAATGCATAAAAAGACCCTTAGCCCTTAAGGAACTGACCATCCTTTTGGAACTCACCCTCAAAACGGGCCCTCTTGACGTTATGACCCCTTCTCTTCCTGAATTTCTCCTCTTCCATTTGTTTGGTATAGGTTATCAAACGCAATAAGTCCATATCATTAATCAACATGGCAGACCGTATTCTTCACTAACCAAGTTGGAAACACCCATCCCAAATTTGTTCATTCTTGACCTTGGGTCAGCAACCAAGTACGGGGCAAACTTTGAAAGTTGGATGAACTTGAGATCATATTCCCTCACACTCATTGATCCTTGTCTCAAATTCATAAATTCCACCAATTTAGCTTCCCTAATCTCAAGAGGGGAAAACTGATTAAGGAAAGCCACTTTGAACTACGCCCAAAGCACCACATAGTTAACTTCCTTCTTTTCTTCCCATTGGTTGTACTATATTTGTTCTACCCTTTTGAGTCGGTAGGCCACTAGCTTCGCCTTTTCTTTTGGTCATACACCTATGATGGCTAATATCTTGTACACCTCATTAATGAACTCTTGAGAGTCTTCATCTACCTTTGACACATAATATTCCAGAGGATTTATTATCATGAAGTCTCTCACCAGAGAAGCCAGTGTGGGAGCATGAGGGGCTTAGGCACCTTGGTTGACTTGATTAGCCACCACTCAAGCAATCAAGGTGAGAGCATACCTAAGCTCTCCATTTGCCGATTGCTCTTCGGGCGTGCGAGCTCGTCTACCCCTCGTATTAGGCATGATCTTGTATAGAAAATAGCAATCATTAGGGGGGAAAAGCTTACTTAAAATTTATAGCATGACTTAGAATATGAAGAAGGGAAACATTTTCTAAAATATTTCATAGCCTCCTACTCATAGTTGTGGTGCACAACACAACCATGAATAAGACTCTGATCCATTGGAATCTGAGGATCTAACCACCTAGTACTCTGATACCACCTTTGTCACGGCCCAAGCCTAGGTCCTAGACATGACCTGCGAATGGGGAAACCAAAGAAACCCCAAATAAGCCTCATAGATATTATTATACATCATTGGCTGCGAAAACAATAGCATACAACAAGAAGTAGTAAATTTGGACAACCGGGGCTAAGGGAAACACTTTCATATCATAACATTAAGGAATAAGAGATTCAAGACTGACAGCATAGATACGTAACATGTCCAGCAATACTTGTACTATATAGATAAGAGCGGGGGCCAAGACAAAGCAACTGGGCTCACCCTCATAGTGAATACATAAGTTAAAGAGAGAAAGCCTTAATACATAGCAAGAATTCATAAACAATGTCCTCGGAATGGAGGACTCACCAACTAGCTTGATAGCAGTCATACTAGCCACGTGGAATAGGAGGATAATCTAGTGGTACTCCAATTTTTACATGGTAGCATAATATAGACATAGAGTATACGTTAGTACGTTGAAATGTAGTACCTATGTAGGATGCAATTCAACAATATATAGGCATCATAAGCTAAATTCACAATAGAAAGCAAGGAATAACATAGTAATAATATGACATGTATGAATGATGCTTAAAGTAAATCATACTTTCATAGAGCATAATAAGTCTGTAGGGAGTGACCATTCTTAGTGCAATCCAAGGCCTACCACCCCCTTGGATAGGCGCATGACGTACAAATACCTTCATGAGGTTGATGGAGTACAAACTCCCCAACGGATTGATGGTTACAAACCCACAGCATAGTTGATGGAGTACAAACCCCCCAATGGGTTGATGGAGTACAAACTCCTAAACAAGGTTGATGGGTAAAAATCCCCAATAAGGTTACTCGGTCCTACCATCCCATCAGCTAGGCAATTGAGGTAACAACTCCTCAATAAGGGTACCCGGGCCTACAACCCCCTGAGCTAGGCTTGGTCCTCCCCAACACTATAGAGATAATATGATATATACACTCTGGTCATCATCATATACATAAATTCCTTTCATTATCACTATATATATACATTCCTTTCATCATCATCATATACATACATTCCTTTAATCATCATAAAGTCATCATACATAGTCATTTCATCATCGTTAATCATTATATAATCATTCATCTCATAAGATATGCATTGGAACATTAAATCCTCAAGAATCCATAACTGGATATTTCATCAAACTCTTAGAGGGTGTATAGTGCTAGTGTAAAATCATGCAATTCAAGAGTGAAATGATGCTAGTAAATTTAATGTAAAATATTCAATAGATACTTGGTAACACACTCAAGCAATATACATCAAAACCATTTATCAAATCTTTCAATAGATCTTAAGATTCGTAGCCCAAAACATGTTATAACAGTCACAATTTCATAAAGCCCAACATAGTGTGCAGTGATTTTCATAATAGCTAAGACCCATGAGTAAGTCAAATTTAAATCACGCAATTTTGAGGAGTAAGAGAGATTGTGAATCATGGGTGAGTGGAACACATGAAAGAAACCCACATACCTTAGCTTTGGAGATAAACTTGATGAATATTGGAGATGGTGACTTGAAGCTTGACTGCAATCCTTAAGATCAAAGAGGGATTTTGATACTTGAGTTTAGGAGTAAAAATTTTGCTAAGTGTTTGAATGAGTGTTGGAGAATGTTTAGAATGATATGAGGGTGAAAATGGCTAAGTATAGGTATTCACATTTGGGAACACTTAGGTCCTAAACTTAAAAGTCTTGGACCAAAGTTAGAAATCTACACACAAAATGTACCAGTGCAACCGCAGAAACAATATTGGAAATTGCATTTTTGGAAAATCAAAATTGCTAATCGTTTGCTCTTAAATTGGGGTTAGACCCATTTTCCACTCAAAATGAACCCCTGAACAATAATATAAAGTTGGAATTTCAATATTGCGGATGGATTTTGAGATATATGGAAATTATGATTCCAAAAACTTTCGAGGCACATTTTTGGGCCTTTTTTGGGGTCTAAGATTGGGATACTTGAATTTGGATGAAATATTTGGCTAAGTATTAGAGAGATTTTTGAGAGTATTTTGAGAGATATAAAGTTGAAAAATGCCTAAGAATAGGTGTTTTTATTCATAGGAGGGCTTAGGCCCAAGGCCCCAAAGCCTTAGGCCAAAACAGTAACACTGGTAATAAAATACACATCTCCATGATAGGTCTACATCACGGTGGTGTTGCGGACCCTCACTGAAATTGGAAAGTTGGCAAAATTTATTTTTAACTATGGGTCTTCTAAAATTCAGGTTATACCCATTGCCTACTCAATTTTGCCCCCTGATCATGAATCTGAATTGATTTTTGATATCATGCATGAATTTTGAGATATGTAAAAATTATGATTATGGGCATTTTTGAGGCACATTTTTGGGCACTTGTTGGGGATTTTCACTAACGTGTAGTAGTGTCATGTAGATGAATACAAAGACATCCATGACTCATCTTTCGTAGGCTTTAGGATGTCATTAGAAATGCACTCCATGATTGTATCACTTCATGTAGTGTATATTTTGTTGGCTTTGAGAAATCTCATCGGTCTCACACTTTTCCAGGGTATGTTTGCAAACATGGTGCCCTATCACAACCCAAAATTTCATGTCATGATGACGCCATTTAGACCCTACCTATAGGCAAGTTAACCCAACCAAAAGTACCTGTCCAGAAAAACTAAACATGGCAATACTGGCAAAATACCAATAATACAACCACAACATACATAGAGCCATGGTTTTGGTGATGAACAAGATCACATATGAGCCATGGTTTGATCCTGTAATACCCCACATCTTACAATACTAGTATAATGGAAATGAAACATGACAAGGTTTGGTCAAACTAGCGCTAATTTTCAAAAGTGCTTGAATCTCGCGTTAATGGGCTATATGTGCATCTAGCGCTTAAGAGGGTCGAGTGAATATATGTTTTATTTGAATAGAGGAGATTATGGCCTTAAAATGATGTGAGATAATTTAGGTGCTTGTAGGACTTAGAAGATAGCAGGTGAGTCAACTACTTGCTTAGCTTAAAATCGCTAGTTAAACGGAGATGAGGTTCGACGTCGAATTTGTCCAAGTTCGATTATGAATAAAGTACGTGTTAATGGTGTACCTTTGGCCCACATTTTAGAATCATAAATGGACTATATTTTAATCCTAACATAGGTATTAAAAAGGGCCCAAAGACAACACAAAACACTTAGCAAATTGGGCCCAAAACTAAGAATGAGAAATCTGAAAAATGGGCAGCCCAAGTCCATGTAATTGAAGCTCCAAATGTCCCAAGTGACATGAGGAAGGAGCTGTATCACCTACTTGGTGATGTAAGGCTTAGATTGCCTAAGTAAGTCGGCCAAATATCATGTTAAAAGAGGGTCAAATCAGCTCCCACCACTCTATCGTTCCATTGAACTCTCAAAACAAAAATTGTTTTGCTTTCCAAGTTCTCTCAACGTATCTTGACTTCCAAAGTAGCAAACAAAGAACTTATAGGGTTAGTTTAGAAGGTCTATACCTTTAAGTTAGTGGTAAGTAATCTTAAATATGTTTTTAGTATGGTTTTACTGCGAAAAACAAGAGGTATATGTTCATATGTTGGTGCTGGAATTTCTGTACAGATTGTGTACTAGGGGTTCTTGTGTGCTTTTCTTGTTAATTAAGTGGTTTTTCTCTTATTGGATGGCTTTATTATGTATTAGAACTTAATTATTCAGAAAAGGTTGGTTTTACAGAAGTGTTAAAAGGTTGATTAACTACTGTTACAGTCCACAAAAGTGAGTCGTTATATGATATCGCAATTATGTGCTTCGTATGAA
>JAOTQJ010155348.1:0-29997 GCA_025642045.1 Solanum sejunctum | reverse complement strand
AAAGAAGAAGTACCCTCATTTATTTCCCGTATCTTTAGGTAATTCATTTTTTCTTGTCAGGCACGATGTATGATAACTAAGTTGTTCATTGTCAGATGTCATATTATAGACAAACTTGTATGGTTGGCATAACATTCGAGAATGAATGTTCTTAAGGGGGGAGGATGTTGACCCCACAAGTTGGAACCCGTAAGTCATTAATTGGTTCGATTTGGTAAAGTTTGGGACCAAATATTAATTTTATTCTAAGTTTAATTCTTAAGAATTAAATTGTTGTGTGGTCATATGTGTGTTTAATTTTAATTGGTCCATGTGGGGGGACTTGTGCTTCTATATATACATGTATGAGTACATCTTGTACAAGGAGAGTTCTCTACACTTAGAAAAAATTAAGAGAGAGCTTGTGAGAGTTCAACAACTCTCGGGTTGCTACAGTGGTGGGAAAAAATTCTATTTTTTTGAGTTTTCGATTATTTGACGCTTCAATCCTGGTATATTAGATCCCCTAAGTGGCGTGGAGGCGTTAGTTGGTCAAGAAAATGCTTGGTTCGACGGCTAGGAAGGTTTGGGTCTAGTAAGGAGCTTGAAAGATATGTTAATTTCTAGCCTCATTTATGTTAATTAAAGCTTGCGGGTGTGTTAGGAGTGCGTTATAATGAAGGTAAAACATGAAAAAAGTATTGGTTATTAGTTGATTGTGATATTTCGAATTTGAGGTTGAAATTGAGGACAAGTTGCATATGACAATATATGGTTTTATAGTCATGCGTTTATGTTTATTTGTCATGAAAATAGTCTTTATAGGGTGAAAGAAGTGTTGGAAAAACTATATTAATATTTACATGAAGGTTAGCTTGAATTGGAGCCCCATTGAAGGTATAATATTATATTTTAACGTTTGGGTGTTACGTTGGGCGTTAGAGTGACGTATTATAATCTTAAAGTATATAGGAAGGATTGCATATGGTAGATATGCGTTTGTATAAATGTTGCCCTGTTTTGCTAACTATGTCGCAATAGCATTTTATGGTTTTTTGATGTTGTGATGGTATTGGAGATGGTTTATTGATGTTGTAGGTTGTTGTTGTTGTTGATTGATTATTTGAGCCGAGTTGAATTCTCAGGGAGGCGTATTTTAGGGGGAGATGCTGCCGAAAATTTTATAAAAATTTGGAACTAGAAAGTTAGGATTTAAGACCCGATATAGTTATTAATCGTTGGCGTTATTGTGATTCGTGTAGACGTGGGATATCTGAAAGCATAAATTGGATTGGTCTCGCGTTGGAGTTAGTTGGAGGTAGAATTTGTGGTATGTAAAGATTTCCTACCTCTTGGCATGAACTAGTTAAGTTGGTCAACATTTTATGTTTGAAAATTCCTTTTCCTTCACAATTTGGGTCCAATTATAGCCTATTTTCACTCCTTGATACTTTCACAAATTAATATTTATATTTTGACTCTTGCGTATGTAGAATCCGCAAGTTGCAAAAAAAATGTGAAATGGTTGAGTGTGTTAAAGGAATGTATGTATTTGGAGGGCGCAAATGCCCGTAACGTTCGACGAAAAGCCTAAATAGGACCTATGTTTATCGCTTGCCACAATTATGCTAAGTTAGTCACATCCATAACTTATGAGTCTTTAAAAATTCACGAATAATGTTCGTTTGACCAAAAGCTAAATAGTTGAAAAGCTATGGGTTCTATTGTTACGAAATTACTTTAAAAATTATTTTGAAGTCTGTGTAGTGATATGTATGATGAGAAATTAAGCAAGTTCCTTGAAATCACTTTTGTGTGTGAAGTTGTGCAATTTTGACAAATTTCATAACCGAATAACTTCTAGATTTCAAAAAAAGAACATTTTGCTTATTACTAAGTTTTTGGAACTAGTTTTTTATGCTTGTGATTCTCACGACTCTATTCGTGCCATTTTTGGTTTCGCTCACCGGTTCCCAGGCCGATTGATATCGTGCGTGTGTATAACTATATGTATGTATGTATATATATTTCGAAGTGGGTTGGATATGATAGGTCGATTTGCCCATGGTCCGGCTTTGCTTAGTTTGGAGACATAAGGAGCTGGGCTTGGGATATGTTGGCATCATGAAGTATGGCTGCTTGGCCCCTTTGCCCCGGCCGACATGAGCGCGTGGCCCCTTCGCCCCGGCTCACTTATATAACGAGCATGTTGACCTTTACACATGATGATACGTGAGTGCCTGGCCCCTTTGCGTTGGCTCACCTATCCTATGACGTGAGTGTGTGGCCCCTTCGCCTCGGCTCACCTATGTTACAGATAGGATTTGTGTTGGAGATTTCAGAGATTTGAAACTTCTGGTATCATGTTGTGGTATGGCGCGAGTTTGGAGGTCGCCATTATTCCCGTCCGATATGCATTATTTTGATATTTTAAATAAAAAAATATTTTGATATTTACATACCGGTTTGACTTATATATTTTATTCGAATTATTACTCTCACTTACATTTTGTACTTTTCACTTTACATATTTGCTATGTTTTTCGTACTGACCCCCTTCCTTCGGGGAGGGGGGAGGGGGGCTGCATTCATGCCCGCAAGTACCGACGTACAGGTTAGAGAGCCTTCTCCCTAGGATCTCTGTTTACCATTGACGTGATCCCTTTGCATCAGGAGCAGATCTTTTGGTATATACATGTACACGTATTTTCTGTATTTTGCATTTATGTATATTCGAGGATATGACAGGGCCCTGTCCCGTCCTATGATTCAGTTCGTATGTGTAGAGGTCCGTGGATACATGTGGGTGTGGGGTATTGTGTTTGATATGATTTCGTATGTATGATATGTTTGTTGGGCGGTTCTACCGCAGCGATGACCTTGTTGGCCCGCATATATATGTATAGTGATGTTTGTTGTTTGCTGGGTTTGCTATTTGCAAGTGTGGTTAGTCAGTAAAATAGAGGAAACTCTGCCAAAATTTTGATAAATTTCTTAGCTATTATAAATGAAATTCCGATTTAGTGTTTGTCTGGGTGCCCAATCGGTACTAATCATGACCCCTGGGTTAGGTTGTGACATAAATAAAGTACTAACTTAAGCTAGATAAAATGTAAATGAGCATCCTCCGAAAGTAGGGACTTGACAATTAACTGGATGCTAATAGATCCTCAATGATGCACTTGTTGATGATCTCTAATACCTATCTCTGCATCTTGAAAAGATGCAGACCCAAATGGCCGTCAGTACACGGAATATACTGCATGTAAAATAGCTGAGTGAAACAGATATAGATGGAATAGCAAAACTCAAATATACTCAATCAAAATGTCAAATGTATATCTAAAGTAACAATAGAGAATAGACAATGACCTATCAATACCAATCCAAATCAATCTGATCTAATCCAGTCAGAGTACTATCAGTTTGGGACATATCTGAGAGTTTCTCTTATTCGATAATTATCACTTATGAGCCAGTGATTGTACAATAATCTCGCAGATATTGCAATAGTCATTCGGTACTTGCTGGGTAAAGAACGAGTCAAATCCATAACGGATCCAATCAATCAAGTCTGCTATTCTTTCAAGGACTTCCAATCAAGAGGAAACATCTGATGAAATGTTTCATCCTCACCTATACTTGGCAACATATTTAATGAGTTCGAGTTGGGCTTACTCTTACTTATTTCAGGGCTCGATACTTCTCCCAAGAATCAATGCTCATAAGATAATCATTCTCAATGAACTAGTCTCATCTGGATATTTGTCAAATCAAATCACCACATCAACTATCGACTCATGGTTACATTCGTTTAAGGTTCAACTCTTAGTTCATGGAGACTCTATCATACATCATTCTAACTCATAACATTCAGGAAACAAAAGTGCAGTTAAAGCATTTACTGATTTCATTGGCTCTCTAGGCTCAATTCATACTCATGCATGCTCAATTAAAGAAAATTTGTAAAAATAGAAAGAATTCATTCCGGGGTTCATGTAGTATAGCAAAATCATCTATTTCAATTAGTTAATTCATAATAATCGTAATTCATGCAAGATTATGTAGAAGTGCAGTAGAATTTAAGAAAAAACCTTGAAAAAACATGCATTGGGGACTTAATCACTAACAATTTCACCAATTCAGGATATGGTGAACACGGAAGAACAAAAATCTATGTTTTGGTTAGCGTTAAATACCTGAGAATAAAAGAACAATCAACTTTCAAAGAATTCCTACTCACATGCTTGGAACCTTGGCTTTCTCCCCTTCTTCAATGCTCTCTGAAGTTTCTAAGGATTTTTAAGGAGTAATACCCTTAGGATACTAATAAGGAATCTAAAATAAGCCTAAAACATCATGAGTTTTAATTAAAAATGGTGAGAAAAGATAAAATTATCCCTCAAGAAAAGTTGTAAAAGTGGATCATGAAACCCCTTTTACGACCCATGAAGCAGGTTACGCGTCGTGGTCCTCTTTCGTGGAAAGTAGATAAAACTTATCAGCTTTTTATTCTCATTCTACAATCCATCAGACAACTCATAGAACATATTACGAGTCATATTTCTTCTCGTAGAATCTGGACCAAAATTACAGATTTCTGAATCTTATTCCACGACTTGATAGACAACTCGTGAAATATGTTATGGATCATGTTCCCTCTTGTAAAACCTCTTTTATACTTAATAAAAAAATTTCAACTTTGGAACACCTGTTACGACCTGGTCTATGGGTCATACGAGTGTCTACGGCTCGTAAACCCTCTCGTAGAACCAAGTCAGATAATCTGTTTCACTTTATAATTCCTGGGGTATTATATTATCTCCCCCTTGGGATCATTTGTCCTCAAATGAAGAGTATGGATGGACTTGAGGCATGAATAACAATTAAGACTCCCCTCAATAATCAATTAACCAATCAACAATCTAGACAATCGCTAGTCAGACTCAAGAAATGAACAAATCAACTCAAGTTAAGACTAGGATATTATCTTCAACATTCTCATCGTTAGGCATGAATATATACGAGTATATAGTCTTCATATCCTCTTAAGCTTCCCATATAGCCTCTTTATTAGATTGACTTCTCCACAAAACTTTGACAGAAGTAATCTCTTTAGTTCTCAACTTGCTAACTTGATGATCAAGAATTTGGATTGGAATCTCTTTATAAATCAAACTATCTTTCACTCTAATTCTTTCAAAAGGCACAACTAAGGACGGATCTCCCAAACACTTCATGAGCATAGAAATGTGAAAGACCATATGGACGGTCACTAAATCTAGTGGTAGCGGTAACTCATAAGCCACATTGCCCACTTCTTTATGATCTGATAAGGTCTAATGTACCTCGGACTCTCCTTTCTTTTTGAATCTCATCACACCCTTCATGGGTGACACTTTAAATATACCAAATCATTGACCTCAAACTCTTAGTCTCTTCTCCTAACATCAATATAGGACTTCTGACGACTCTGTGCAGTTCTCAATCTTTCTTGGATAATCTTTACCTTCTTCATAGCCTGGTGTACTAAGTCTATCCCAATCAACCCTACTTCAGCTACCTCAAATTATCCAATCGGTGATCTATATCTTCTACCATAGAGGGCCTCATAAAGAGCTATTTGGATGCTCGAATGGAAGCTAATGTTGTAGGCAAACTCAATCAAAGGCAAATGGTCATTCAAAGTACCTTTGAAATCAATGATGCGGGCCCTTAACATATCTTCCAAAGTCTATATCATTTGCTCTGCCTGAGCATCAGTCTGAAGGTGAAAAGCAATATTAAGGTTCACCTTTGAACCCAAGCCTTTCTGAAAGGACTTCCAGAATTGGGCAGTAAATTGAGTCCCTCTATCTGATATGATGGAAAAAGAATTCTATCTAATCTAACAATCTCCATTATGTATAACCGAGCATAATCCTCCACCGTGTCTGTCATTTTTACTGTCAAAAAGTGGGCAGATTTAGTCATTCTGTCAACAATCACAAAATCAAATCATGCTTTTGCGAGACCTCGATAGACTTGTGATGAAGTCTATGTTAATTATCTCTCACTTCCACTCTAGAATATCAAAGTTTTGAGATACTTCACATGACCTTTAATACTCAACTTTTACTTGTTGGCAATTCGGGCACTTGAAAATGAACTTAACAATGTCTTTTTTCATTTCACTCCACCTATAAATCTCTCTCAAGTCGTGGTACATCTTAGTTGAGCTTCGATGAATGGACTATTTGGAATTGTGGGGCTCTACCATGATCCTCTGTCAAACAACATCAACATCTGAGACACATAACCTACCTTGGTACCTCAATACTCCATCTCCCCCTTTGGCAAAAGTCATTACTTTTTGCTTATGTATATCTTCCTTCAATTGGAATAAGACGAGATCTTGGTCTTGCTTCTCCTTTACCTCTACCACAAGGGATGATGTAGAACCATTATGCACAAGTATCCCACCTTCACTAGATTCATCGAGTTGAACTCCTAATTGTGCCAGTTTATGAACCTCTCTAGCCAACTCCTTTTTCTCCTCCTCGATATGGGCGGTGTTTCCTATAGACAACCTGCTAAGAGCATCAACAACTACATTAGCCTTACCTGGATGGTAGAGGATGCTCATATCATAGTCTTTGAGTAATTTAAGTCATCTCCTCTACCTTAGATTAAGCTCCTTCTGGGTGAAACCATATTGCAGACTCTTATGGTCTGTGAACACATCGATATGCGCTCTATATAGATAGTGGCACCATAGTTTGAGATCAAATACCACTGTTGCCAATTTCAAGTCGTGTGTGGAATTATTCTTCTCATGCACTTTGAGTTGCCTAGAAGCATAAGCAACAACTTTATCCTTCTGCATCAATACACATCCTAATTCCACTCTTGAGGCATCATAATAAATAACAAACCCATCAGCTCCTTCGGGCAAGGTCAACACTGGGGCAGTAATCAACCTTGTTTACAACTCTTAGAAACTCTTCTCACACTTATCAGGCTATTAAAACTTGGCCTTCTTCTGAGTTAGTCTAGTCAACAGTGTAGATATGAAAGAAAATCCTTAACAAATCTGCGGTAGTAACCAGCCAGACCCAAGAAGCTTCTTATGTTGGTCGGAGAGGTGGGTCTTGGCCAATTCTTGACCATCCCAATCTTTTGAGTGTCCATTCATATCCCATTGCCTGAGACCACATGACCTAGGAATATCATAGATTTGACCCAAAACTCACGCTTTGAAAACTTTGCATATAACTCATTATCCTTGAGCGTCTGCAAAGTGATTCTAAGGTGATTAGAATGCTTATTCTCATCTCTAGAGTATAATATCATCAATAAACACGATCACAAACATGTCAAGATACTGTCTAAATATCCTGTTCATCAAATCTATAAAGGTTGCAGGTGCATTTGTCAACCCAAAGGTCATTACCAAGAATTCAATGTAACCATATCGAGTTCAAAAAGCCGTCTTTGGATTGTCACATTCTCTCACTTTCAACTGGTGATAGCCTGATCTAAGGTCTATCTTGGAGAAAACAGTGGCACCTTGAAATTGGTCGAACAAGTCATCAATCCTCGGAAGGGGATACTTATTCTTACTGGTCACCTTATTTAGATGGCAATAATCTATTCACATTCTAGGGGAACCATCTTTCTTTCGAACGAATAGGACAGGAGTGCCCCACGAAGAGACACTTGGCCTAATAAATTATTTTTCTAGCAAATCTTTGAGTTACTCTTTCAATTCTTTTAATTCTGTGGGAGCCATTCTAGATGGCGAAATAGAGATAGGCTGCGTGTTGGGAAGAATATCAATTCCAAAGTTAATCTCTCTATAAGGAGGGACTCCAGGCAGATCCTCAGGAGATACTTTAGGAAACACATTCACAATCGGAATAGACTTAGGGGTAGGAGACTCAACATCGTCAAACTTGACTCGCACGAGATAGTAGATACATCCCTTTGAGATTAACCTTCTGGCCTTAAGGTAGGAAATAAACTTACCCTTAGAGCAATAGAATTACCCTTTCACTCTATGGCAGGTTTATTTGGAAATTGAAGTAGAGGCATAAAAGGCATGAAGCCAGTCCATGTGAGGAATCATGTCAAAGTCAACCATCTCTACTCAACGAAATCAGCAAGAGTATCCTTATGATGGACGGACACTACACAGTCTTTATAGATTCTTTCAGCTAGAATAGACTCACCAACCAGAGTAGGAACATCAAAGGGTTCAAGAAGGCACTTAAGAGTTCTATCAAATCTACTATCCATATAAGGAGACACAAATGACAACGTAGCACCAGGATCTATCAAAACATAGTAATCAAGAGTAAAGACTCAAATCATACTCGTCACAACATCTAGGGAATTTTCTTGATCTTGGCGGCTACCCATGGCATACAAATGATTTATGGGCCCGCTTATGCCAGAAGTAGTACCCCTCTAATTTCTTCTAGCTGGTGGTACTAGTGCAGGATTGGGACTTATTAGCCCACATTAGATAATCTCTCTGAAAATCACCTATTTGGCCACACTTATAACATGCATCACCTCCCTCACGACACTTTCCCAAGTGCAGTTTGTCATACTTGCCACATGGTGGCTTACCTTGTGTGCCTAAAGTCACACTAGCCTGTGGCTTAGACCCTTGGGCTTTGAAATTTTGCGGCCTTTGCTCATTCCAATTTCTGGGTGTTGGTACACTAGTAGATGAAGGTGCTGATCCAAACTGAAACTTGGTGCCACTCCAATTTCCTCTCCTCCCAACCTTATGGCTGGAGATTTTAGCCCTCTTATTCTTTATCCTCCCTATCTTATTGGCTCTCCTCATCAACCTACTATATATAAACCATCAGTCTATCTATGTCCATGTCACTCACAAGCATAGCTTCTCTCCCATATTTCTTTGGTCACTTGTTCAACCCATCAATGTATAGACCCATCCTGCTTCTTATGTCCGCAACCATCTAAGGAAAATAGAGAGACAGTTGCATGAACTTAAGATCATATTCCTTCACCATGATAAAATCCTATTTCAGACTCAAGAACTCTCTTACCTTGGCCTCCTTAAGCTCTCTCGGAAAGAAGCGCCTCGAGAAAGCTTTCTCAAACATTGTCAAAGTTAGAGTTGGGGCACTCTCTCATTGGTTCTTCTTCCAATAATCATACCTCAACCTGGAAACACCCTTGAGCTAGTAGGTAACCAACTCAACTCTATCAGCTTCGATCACATATATCACATAGAACACTCTCTGTAGCTCATCAATGTAGTTCTCAGGATCCTTTGTAGGTGTAGAACCTATAAACTCAGGTGGGTTCATCCTCAAGAATTCTCAAACTTTTGATGTGTCCTGCGCATCCTTTCTATCCACTCCCTGTGTAGTAGTAGGTGTTGTCACAGCCTGAGCCAAGGTCTGGATGGCCGAGCGAAGCTCAATATTCGATATGTCAGCCTGTGATGGCTGCTCAACAACGACTGGGGCTACAGGCTCATCATGATTCTACGGCTTAGGTTGCTTAACATTCTGCCTAGCCGACGCCCTTTCCCTCTAACAGCTCTTTTTGGAGTCATGGTCGCAATCTTGCAAACACGTATGATCTTAGGCATATTTAAATGCCTAAATAAACCAAAGTCCTTAAATAAAGTTAAGTTCGAGGGTAAATCCATAGAGTTTTATGTATTTTTAATAAGATTTTGTGTATTATGTTAACGTTGGACAAATTATGCTTTGGGTCTGTGTTTTTTATTTTTATTAGATTTTAAGATTTTATAATGAGACCCGAAGCAGAACAAGACAACCCGAGCAAGAAAACAAGGAAGAAAAAAGTTCAAACACTTAGTCCGCGACCACAGCGCATCATGGACCAGTGTAAAAATAGTGGAAAGCTATTTTTCAATGGGGTTGGTGAAAAAGCAACCTAAATCACACTAGTGCTCGTCACACACTAGTGTGAAAAAGGTGACTTTTTGGTTTAGTCAACATTGTACGCAGAATTTGATTAAAATAATATTATTCCATATCACAGACTTAATGAAAAATGCATAAAAAGGTTAGATTTTATGAGCTATATAAATCATGAAAAACCTAAAACCCTAATCATCCTTTGTTCTAAAATTTACTGAAGCTTGTGAGGCGGCTATTCACTGTGGAGAATCATTTTTTGGTCAGTTTTATCTTCATTTTGTATTTTTCTTACGAGTTTAAGTATAATATTGATGTGTATGATTATCATGAGTGGCTAATTTTTCCATTTACTAGGATTATAGCCATAGACAATGTGTTAATCTTTGAGTTTTAATGCTTATGAATGGGTATTTATGATTGTTCTTATATTATTAAATCTATATTTTTTAGCTTGATCACCTATGGAAATGAATATGTTTAGCATTGTGAATTCGAAAGATGTTGGAATGCTTAAGAATATAATAATATAAGAAAATTATTCAATTAAAATATGAAATTAATTTGTGTATTCGAGATTTGTGACAACTACCTTTACATCAAGCTTGATTTAATGAATAGGATGATATCAGTAATGTATTTCTATTGTATTGTTTATCCCCGCTCAATCATGTAGTTAGGCAAATAATAGAAATAGGCAAACGGAGGTGTGAAACCCCAATTTGATAATTTTAACCCTGCAAATCAATAATTATTGCCCAAACATAAGTAGAAAATTAAAGATTAATATGGCGTCATTAAGGTTACAATTCCGGAATCTCATATTATTTGATAATTAAATACAAAATAAATCTATTCTTATTTTATCACATAATTGCTAGTTTAATTTGCAAGTTAAATTATTCAAAATAAGATTTGATAAATTAATTCTTTAATACACTTCAAATATTATAACTTGGAATATTAACAATTTAAATTAAATCCTTTGGGTACGATAATCCGATCCTTAAATTAAGGTTACTATATTACTTGTTTTTACCACGTGCACTTGCTGTATTACATGGTGCTATCGTAACACTACATGGAGCGATGGAATTAAAGGACGAGGCCTCCAACCAAACATTCTAGTAAATGGTCAATGTGTTAAGCAATACTACGGTGAAGACACAACCAAAGTTGAGGAGGATATTGAATTGGCCAAAGATGAGTAAGTTTTTGATGTGTCATACCGTGACATTAAATCAAGCGCTACACAGAAGGCACCCCGTGAATGTGGTGATATTTTTCTATTTTATTTCAATTTTCAATAAATAAATAAAAAATGTGTTTTCATGACTTAAAAGCCCAGAAAAATTTAAAAAAATAAAAAATTGCACAGAAAAACACCAGTGCGCATCGCGCACTGGATGTCAAAATTGTGCAATTTTTTGATTTCGATTTCCCGTTGAGTCAATGGTAAATTTTTAGATTTTTTTGGTCAAAATCAATTTTTATAGCATATTTTAGTATGTTTAGGTGTTAGGTCAATTTTTTCAAACCCTGAACAAAGAATTTTTTTTTACTATTTCGAACAAAGAGGTTTTCTTGTCCCCTTCGCGACGTGCACCCCTTGCCCAGAGTAAGAAAATTTTTTTTTTATAAAGTGTACTTTCGTGTTCTCTTTGCGATGCGAAGAGGACGTGCATATATGTTATTTTTGTTTGTTTTTTACGAAACTCGACCCGGCCCTATATTGTTAGTAAAAAACCCACTGCTTTTTAAACCCATACGCAATCCCCTTTTTCAATTTTCCCCCAATTCTTCTTTCAAATTTCCTCAATTCTCACTTTTATTCACTTAATCTGCGACGCACATCCAATTTTGGCACCAAATTCACTCGTCTTCTTCAATGAATCGTCACCCCAAGTAAGTATTCCTGCTACATGCTACTATTCCAGGTGAAACCTTTAATATGTATTGTTCTTGTTAATCAACAACGTGGAATGATGAACTTTGTTTTATATTATTGTTGCCTTCTTGTTAAGTATCAGTTTTACTCTGGATTGCTTCAATGGATTGATGTGCATTTCAATTTTGGGGTAACCCTAAATTGACACTCATGGGGATTCTAGGGTAATTGGGAAAAACTCACTTCTTTTACTCTAAGTGTGGTTTGTAAGTATTAGTGTTGGAAAATTTGTGAAAAGTTTATTTATCAAGATGGTTTGTGGTGAGTTGATTTTTAAACCTTTGCCTAGCTTGATACTAGCTCTCTGTCTGGGAGTGCTGGGTTTCGATACGGTTACATACACTGTGTCTTTCTTAATGAAGTAGTTGGATAATTTGCACAAGATGTACTGAATAACGGACTGTTTCTGGGATGATTTTCATAATGCACTTTCCTGGTTCTAATTCTACTCCCATAGATTATTTTTTCATTGCTTCATATGTAACTTGAATCACCTTGGCTAGTTGCTCAGTTAAGTGTGGGGTGGGGTGTGTAATCTTCACCTTTCTTGCACTAAGAGATTGTCTATTTCATCAATTGGAAAAATTTGAACTGGATAAGGTGCAATACAAATACATAAATTGGGGATTGTTTGACTGTTGTGTTTATGACCAGTGAGTTATTTTCCTGTCAATTGTGAGTAGACTGTCAATATTGGATGAATAAAAGAGTAAAAGTCTGAGTACCTTTTTATTTTCACTATCTTTGACTTAAGTGTGGGGTAGTGGGAATGATTTGGAATGAGTTATTGAAGTATAAGGTTGAGTACGATTTGTGTGGGAATGGGTGAAAATCGCAGCTGTTGTGTTATGTTATGTGATGTTACGTGTGATAGCTATATTTATTCTCACATGTTTTCACATTTAAGAATGAGTAACATGAGGTGCTTAGAGTTAGATTTATTGATGGGACTTGTTTGGCTAATAATTTGTCCCTTTTGTATTTGGGTTAAATGAGAATGCCTTTGGGATTAGGAACCTTATATCACTGGAAATCTAATAAAATCCTTGTTTTACTATTATGTATGCTTGAGAATGACACTAGCATTTTTTGCTCATAATACCAATCAATGGGTCTGTTAATTGCTACAAACTTGTAGGGGAAAATGGGACTGGGAGTTTTACCTGTATAATTACTTGATATTTGGCAAACTAAAATTGATCTATGCTGCACTTAGTTTACTTAGACAGTGTGGGTGGTGTTTAATGTTATATTGTCCGAATTTTTGACTGTAGTTGGGAAGAATGAGTACCCTCTTAATTCATTTTCTAAATCAGTGTCCGATTGGCCGTATTAAACGGCAGGGTCTAAATGCTCTTACTGAACACTCATGTTTCTTTTATGTTTTTGCAGGATTCTATGGCCTCTAGAGATAGACAAGCTGGTCAGTCCAGCAGAGCTGCAGCTGCACCCACTAGGAGGAGGTCCCGGGACATCCCGACAGTCCCAAAGGGCCCTAAGCATAGAAAAAGGCAGCTAATATACGGGGAGAAGGCGATTGACAGAGTTGGGCTCAAGTGGTACAAAAGCCACCCTGAGTCCAAATACTTTCCAGACTTCCCAATAGATGTTGAAAGCATACCCAGCCATCTACAAATACGCATCGAATATCTGATACATTTCTTGTTCGAGCATCCACGTCCGTGCAATCTGAGCATCGTCAGAGAGTTCTACGCGAACATGAGCATGGAGGCACGCACCCGACAGGTTAAGGAGAGGGACATGATCGTAGATTTCAGTCTCTTAATCATTAATGAGATCATTGGGACACCATCATATATCACAAACACATTTGAGGCTTTGGTCCAGCATCCACCCTACTAGTCCATTAGGCATACTCTCTCCGACCCTCAGTCCACAGCCCGATA
This sequence comes from Solanum sejunctum, assembly GCA_025642045.1. Taxonomy (NCBI): domain Eukaryota; kingdom Viridiplantae; phylum Streptophyta; class Magnoliopsida; order Solanales; family Solanaceae; genus Solanum; species Solanum sejunctum. The sequence goes on along the minus strand of JAOTQJ010155348.1, from coordinate 16,255 downwards.
GGATTGGCATGCATATCAAGTGTACCATCAGACCTTCCCGTTCGGACAGCTGAACAAACAGGCCCGTGTCTGGCTAAAGATAGTGACACATGGTCTCTTTCCTGGACAATATTCCTCCAGGTCACGAGGGAGTGGGTTTGCCTAACCTATGCATTGATGACTAATATGCAGCTAAATTTTAGGTCGATACTGAAGTCGGCCATGAGGAGAGCTCAGGCGTACAAAGGTCGCAGGTACGCTTTCGGCGGTTTAATTATTGAGTTGTGTTCACATGCAGGTGTGCCCACAAACCCTCTTGACTACTGCCCCCACATCGAGGCGACTCCTTACATAGTCAGCACTGTTCAAAGATCGGAGCCTGGAGCAACACCTACTCTCACCACCGTCGAGCGTGCCCACAGAGATGAGCTAGTCATGGCACGCATGTTCAGGATGCAGTCACTGATGTTGCAAGCGCATGGCCGCCTTATCACACCCGAGGAGATTGCCAAGGTAGAGATTCAGTACCCGCTAAATGATCATGCCTGAGTAATGTAAGGCATTGGCCCCCCGTTCATCGAGCCGCTTAATGATGACGTTCCCTCTGACCTAGAGGCGAACAAGAGCGATACGGAGGAGGAAGATGCGGAGGCAGCCAATGATAGCTCGGAGGATGAGAATTGAGCGTTTCACCACATTCCACAGGTTCTTTTTAGTTAGCACTGTGGGACAGGCTATAGGGTGGGGGTATTTATGCTATTAACATATGTTATTATTTTTGATACTACAGTTGATATTTTGACATGATTATTTTCTTTGTTTATGTGATTATTACTTTTAAATTATCATGACTATTTGTTGTTAATGCATCTTAGTATGATTGTTTTTTTAAGTCATAGTTGAGTGACGTTACCCTATGATGGATGAATGACGACCATCCTAAGGGTATTTGTCAAATAGAGTCGCATTTTAGAGTGTTGATAGTATGTAAAATATTCGTTATATGTGAACCTTGAAAACTAGGATGACATAAATCTTTGAGTCTTTAATAGCTTGAACTTGAAATTTGTACTGTTGAATAGCTGCTTAATTTTGAATTCATGAGAAATAAGTGATAGTGAATCTAGTGTTGCCTTACGGTGAAAATGGGCCATGTGAGTGTAAGTTGAATTGTTAGTCTATGTTGCTATAGCTGTTACGAACTTGACCGGTATGTCAAATTAACTTAGTAGATTTTGAATTTGTAGGGAAGGGATCTAGGCATTTCTTTGGCAACCTAATAACTTAGAACTTTTCATCCAATTCATTAAAACATCCTAGTTAACCCCTTTGAGCTTTAGACTTTTTCTTTCATTAGCCACATTTCAAGCCGAACCCCCTCTGACTTTTAACAATATTTGATCCTAATTCTTGAGCGTTTTAACTTAAAAAGTAAAGGAATGAACAGCTGAAATAGAACATGAATAGTAGAAGTTTATGGTTCAGAGGTACTATTAAAAAAAATAAAAATAAAAAATAAAAATGAATCAATAATTTAAAAAAAACAGAAAATCAGAAAACAAAAAAATAATGTGTTTGTTAATAACTGTTGATAATTTTTGAATATGAAAATCGTGTAAACAAATAAAGGATGCTGAAATGAAGAAGATTAAATAGGACAAGAAAAGAGAAAAATAGGGTAATGTATGCTTTAAGCGCTCGAAAAATGAACCATGATGGCCATATTCAGAAATTTATCCCACTAGCCTTAAGCCTACGTTACAACCAAATAAAAGAACTAAGTGATCCTTTAAAATGAAAAATTCTAACTAAGTACAATTTAAACAGTAAGGGCAAGTCTATAATAGTTAGAAGCAACATGAAATTTCTTTTGTGAGAGGGAGAGTTGTTTGTGTACCTAAATAAAATTCCCTTCTAAGAATTTAATTGTGTTGATGGGTAATTCTTCAAGCGAGGGCACATAATCATCAAAAAGGCGGCAACTAGGTAAAGCTGTAACGAAAATTATGCATGAATCCGCATTTATTCATTAAAGTACTTATTAAAGGTGATGTTGCTAGGAATCTTGAAAAGTGCTGATCTTGGTTTGAAAAGTGTGTTCATATAAATTTTATTATACATACTATTTAGGTGTGTGCATGCATGAGTCTTGATTTGCCCGAAGATGGATAAAATTTTAAGTGTGGGGTGGTGATCTTAGGCGTATTTAAACGCCTAAATAAACCAAAATCCCGTAAATAAAGTTAAGTTTGAGGGTAAATATGTAGAGTTTTAGGTACTTTAATAAGATTTTGTGTATTATGTTAACATTGGATAAATTACGCTTCAAGTTTGTGTTTTTTATTTTTATCATATTTTAAGATTTTCAACGGGGTTGGTGAAAAAGCAACCTAAATCACACTAGTGCGTGTCGCGCATTAGTATGAAAAAGGTGACTTTTTGGTTCAGTAAATATTGTGCGCAAAATTTGATTAAATAATACTATTTTGCGTCGCGGACTTAAGGGAAAACACGTAAAAAGTTGAATTTTGTGGGCTATATAAGTCGTGGAAAACTACAACTCTAATCATCCTTTGTTCTAAGTTTTGCTAAAGCTTGTGAGGCGGCTGTTCACTGTGAAGAACCATTTTTTGGTCAGTTTTACTTTCATTTTGTATTTTTCTTATTGAGTTTAAGTATAATATTGATGTGTATGATTAGCATGAGTGGCTAATCTTTTCATTTTCTGGGATTATAGCCATAAACAATGTGTTAATCTTTGAGTTTTAATGCTTATGATTTATGATTGTTCTTATATTATTTAAATCTACATTTCTTAGCTTGATCACCTATGAAAATGAATATGTTTAGCATTGTGAAATTGAAATATGTTGGAATGCTTAAGAACATAATAATATAAGAAACTTGTTCAATTAAAATATGAAATTGATTTGTGTATTAGAGATTTGTGACAACTACCTTTACACCCAGCTTGATTTAATGAATAGGAAGATATTATTAATGCATTTCTATTGTACTATTTATCCCCGCTCAACATGTAGTTAGGCAAATAATAGGAATAGGCAAACGGAGGTGTATAACCTCGATTTGGTAATTTTAACCTTGCAAATCAACAATCACTGCCAAACATAAGTAGGAAATTAAAGGTTAATACGGCATCATTAAGGTTACAATCCCAAAATCTCACATTATTTGATAATTAAATACAAAATAAATCTATTCTTATTTTATCACACAATTGCTAGTTTAATTTGCAAGTTAAATTATTCAAAACAAGATTTGATAAATTAATTATTTAATATGCTTCAAACATTATAACTTGGAATATTAACAATTTAAATTAAATTCCTTGGGTACGATAATTCGGTCTTAAATTAAGGTCACTATATTACTTGTTTTGACCACGTGCACTTATTGTGCTGAGAGGCAATAATGTAACACACGGATTAGAAAAGAGCTTTCAGAAAGTTTAACTCTATAGCACGAGTCAGAACACGAAAGAAGTGTAACTCTTCCTAATGTCCTATAGTCTCCTGCTTATAAAGTGTAGTGCACAATACACCCACAAACAAGACTCTACTAGACATGACTTTATGGACTTCCTAAGACACTTGAACGTTGTGCTCTGATACCAAGTTTATCATGCCCCAGGAGAGTACCCTAGACGTGGCCAACACTCAAATACTATTGCTAGTTCCGAAGCGAACCACTTGGCCTCATCACATTCATTCAATCAACATTTATAATATCAGTGAAAGACTAAAGATAAGTAAAGGTGAATAATCTCAAATAAAGACAGTAATAATAATTCAACAAAACTAGTGTGAAAGAAACTAGTCAGACAATATCCAAATCATCAATCCCAAATCTAGTCTATAAAGCCTCTAACTAAACTATCTAGATGGTACCATGATAGGCCATTACTACCCAAATCAGAATAAATAAAGTACTAACTCAAGCTAGATGAAATGTAAATGAGCATCCTCCGGAAGTAGGGACTCAATAATTAACTGGATGCTAACAGATCCTCAATGATGCGCCTGTTGATGATCTCTAACACCTATCTCTGCATCTTGAAAAGATGCAAGCACAAATAAACGTCAGTACATGGAATATACTAATATATACATAGCTAAGTGAAACAAATACAGATGGAATAGAAAAACTCATATATGCGCAGTCAGAATCTCAAGCGTCTATCTAAAGCAAGAATAGAGAATAGACAATGACCTATTAATAACAATCCAAATCAATCTGATCCAATCCAGTCAGAGTACTATCAGTTTGGGACATATCTGAGAGTTTCTCTTATTTGACAACAATCACTTATGAGCCATTAAGTAAAAAAAATCTTGCTATATTGCCAGAACCATTCAGTGCTTACTGGGTAAACAACAAATTGAACCCACAATAGATCCAATCAATCAAGTCCGCTATTCTTTCACGGACTTTCAATCAAGAGTGAACATCTGATGAAATGTTTTAGTCCTCACCTATGCTTGGTGACGTAGTTAATGAGCTCGGGTTGGGCTTACTCTTACTCATTTCAGTGTTTGATACTTCTCCCATGACTCAATGCCAATAAGATAATCATTCTCAATCAACTAGTCTCATCTGGACATTTGCCAAATCAAATCAGCACATCAACTATCGACTTTTTGGTTACATTCATTTAAGGTTCAACTCTGGCATCATGAAGACTCTATCATGCATTATTCTAACTCATAACATTCAGAAAACAAAAGTGGAGTTAAAGTATTTAGTGATTTCATAGGCTCTCTAGGCTCAATTCATACTTATGCATGCTCAATTAAAGAAAGTTTGTAAAAATAGCAAGAATTCGTGCTAGGGTTCATGTAATGTAGAAAATTCATCTATTTCAAGTAGTTAATTCATAAAAATAGTAATTCATGCAAGATTATATAGAAATGCATTAGAATTTAAGAAAAAACCTTGAAGAAACATGCATTGGGGACTCAATTCACTCACAATTGTATCAATTTAGGGTATGGGGTACATGGAAGAACAAAATTCATATTTTGATTAGCCTTACATACGTGGAAATAGAAGAATCAACTTTCAAAGAATCCTTACTCGTGTGCTTGGAACCCTAACTTTCTCCCCTTCTTCAATGCTCTCTGAAGTTTCTAAGTATTTTTTAAGAGCAGTACTGTTAGGGTACTGATAAGGGGTCCAAAATAAGTACAAAACGTCATAGATTTTAATTAAAAAGGTGAAAAAAGATAAAATTACCCCTCAAGAAAAACTATCGAAGTGAACCATAAAACTCTTTTTACAACCCTTGAAACAGGTTACAGGTTGTGGTCCTCTCTCGTAAAGAGTGGATCAAAATTATCAGTTTTTGATTCTCATTCTATAATAAATCAAACGACTCCTACAACATATTATGAGTCTATTACCTCTTGTACAATCTAGAACAGAATTACAGGTTTCTTAATCTTGTTCCATGACTTGATAGATAACTCGTGAAATATGTTACGGGACGTGTTCCCTCTCGTAAAATCTCTTCTATACTTAATAAAAAATTTTCAACTCTGGAACACCTGTTATGACCTGGTCCACAGGCCGTACTCTAGTCTACGGTTCGTAAACCCTCTCGTAGAACCAAGTCTGATAACCTGTTTCACTTTAAAATCTTTAGGTGTTATAGACATGGCCGGATGAATCCCATTATGATGGTGCCTCCATGGCAGAATAGTCGCTGACTTTAAGTTAGAAAAGTCCCAAAATTATTTTTACTTCTCCCTCTTCATTCCTAAGAGACTAGAAGTAACCTAGGATATTCTTTCTTTTGTTTTCCGCCTATTTTGTTGACAAAGATAAGTTAATCACTCCTCTAACTCATGAACTATCTCTTAGACCTTAAAATCTAGGAGAATTCTCATAGAAGAAGATTGTGACCTGCAATTAATAATGAAAAAGAAGCTTTAGTCGGAGAAGATGATCATGAAAGTGCCCAAGAGTTAGGATTTTGATATAATATGGATAATTTAGGCCATCATTTGTTGATTTCTTGTATTTCTTGTTTTTTATACACCAAGAACGAAACAAACTTCTGGAGAAAAGGAAATCTCTGATTACATAGAATTTTCAAAACTTATTTCGAGATAAGTGACTTTGTTATTCCTATTGTGTGATATATGCTTATTAACTACTTTATTAGTAATTCTTGCATATATGAAAATAGGAAATAACGACATGAACCTATAAATGATTAGCCATGATAAATTGCATGGTCTGAATCTATCATTATATTTTGTGCAAGTTGTGAATTATTCATTATGTGTGTAATCGTAATTGAGATTATTGGATTAACTGTCATGTTTCGATACATTATTGGATGAGACATTATGTTCTGATATATTATTGGTTTGAGTCTCCTGTTACAACACATTGTCGAATCAAGCATTATATTTCAATACATTATCAAATCGAGTGTCACGTTCTGATGTATTATTTGATTGTGTGTCATATTTTGATGCATAATTTATTTAAGTGTGATTCCCGAAAGAATGATGAAAATTATATTTGTATTTTGCTAATTGAAATAGTCGTGTGACCTTATCAGTACATCATTGTTATTTGTGTTGATATTGAATTCCCTTTTATTTATGGAGTGCAAGGCACCTTTAGGTTGCTGTTAATAGACCTTTAACTAGGTGATTATTGATTTTAGAATTCAAGGGTGAGCTAACTTTTTCAAGCTACCATGGGTTCTTCTATGACTCTCAGCCCACTTGTTTCACGCTTAAACAATTTAGACACTATAGACTATTTAATTGTTATGACTTTCTAGGGTTACATTCTCCTATGTTGGATATTATGATAGGATTTTGGTGCAATGACTTTCAGGTTCTAAGGTTATCTTCGCATTGTCTAAATTTTTATTGAATTTATGGAAACTCAATCTTGGTCTTTTATTAAAACTTGCTTTCGTAATCTTAAACACTTAATTTATGTTAGTTTTATTTAGTTGAGTTGTCGTAGTGATTCTTCCATTTGAGGATTAGAGAGAGTGCCGCTCATGGTCGATTCGTGATCATGACATTGATACCATTAGAATATATAGATAGCATCAGAGTTTAAAGTTTAATAAATAAGATTGTTTTTTACTATTTTTTCTTAGTTATTTCCTCACAAAAGAACTCAATCTTATTATATACTAATAGGGTATCAATATATTGATGGAGTATCACAAAGAATTAAACTCAATCCTATATATTACTGATATGGTATCAATAAATAGATTGAATATCACAAAGGATTAATTCATAATAGAGATTCCGAAGTCATGCTGCCATTATGCACGAAATAAGAAAAAAGAAAATGGAGAGTATGGATAAATAGTTTGGATCGCCAATCTATTAAGCTCAAATAAATAGGACTGAATTCATTTTTGATAAATAATTTCACAGTCAAATTCATTTTGTGTAATTTTTCATAAAACTAACTAGGTTATGAACCCTGCTTGTTTAAGCTTGAATATCTACTATACTATTTCATATTAGTGAGCCTAATGTTGGTAAATGAATGGATTATATTCGCTTTGGGTGAATTGAAAAAAATTAAGTTAAAATAGATTGGACTGTAATTCATCCATATAAATATGGATAAAAATTAATTGGGTGAAGTGATGTTAATCCACTCTAATCACTCAAGGACAACAATTTAAATGTTTCTTTCAGTTAACTGAAATCAACTTTAATAATAAAAACTTTTAGGATAAAATTTATAATTATCCACATTTGGATTTGCTGTTTAACTTGTGTCTACTTTTTTTTTTACAAGTTTACTTGTTTTGAAAATAACTCAAATTTATGCGACTGAGATTGAAACTAGCTGTTGATTTCAATCATACATGATATTTCAAGTCTTAGTCATGTGTGTATGAATTTATTTGAGAAAATGCATAAAAAACTCCTCCTAACTTGACAGCAAAATTTACTTTATCACTTTAACTATACGGCCATTTAAAAGCCCCCCTTAACAACTATCTTGTGAATTTAAATTTACCCTATCGAATGATGTGACAAAAAAGAAAAGAGAAAAAAAAATAAATTTCCTAAAATTATTATTGTTTTAAAAAATAATACCACTAGTATATATATTATATAATAATAAAAAATAATAAAAAATTCATCATCCTCAATCAACCCCGTTTCTTCTTCAATTCTTCATACTCTCCCACCCTCTTTTTCTTTCTACAAAACCCCACCCACTTGTCACGATTAAAAAATAACGTGATAACACTCATTTTATCCCATCAATACAAGTCAGCCTAAACTCTTTTATAATGATAAAATACAAAATTAAATTAAGATTAAAAGATTATTAATAGTCAATAATACAGAGAACGAAGTCAACTTAATTTAAATCCTCAAACTGGGTTGTCACGTGCACAAGGCTCTTAATGTATTATAATATATTATAAAGAAATTACAAGTCCTAAACGATATTGTCTCTCAAGTAAAATAAAATCATAACTAGGAGTGAGAACTTCATTGGGATGACAAACAACAACCTCACACAATCTCCACGGAAAGTCTCAGGTAAGAAAGAATAGAGGGTATTACAAAGATATGGGCTCATAACCTACACAAATATAGTAGCAAGGGATGAGTACCAAACATACAGTACCCATCAAGTGAACTACTAAACATAAAATCCAGTATTATAAAATACAGGTACTACTAATACCCAACTGAACTTCCGCAACTATAACCTGCATAAAAATAAGTTCAACCTAACACTTCACAATTTACATATCGAATAGCTTAATTATATCACACCAACAATTATAGATCAACAACACAGGGATCAAATGCATCCATCACAAGTTCATAAATGATAAAGATGTGTTGTGCAATGCAATACAATAATGTCAGGTATAATGATGCATGTCTAATCTAGTGATACACACCCGCTGACTCTTAGTCTGGGATCCATGGGGGACTTTTAGTCCATGCATCCATTACGACGTTGACACGACCCTCGAATCATAATATCAACCGCATTGTGTAACACGACCTTGAATTATAGTATCTATCGTGGCGTGTGACACGTCTCCAAAATGGTACATCCTCTTTAATTCTTATTCTTTCTCGGTTCACATAACACTTGTCAGAAAATCAATGCAAATACACATGTTTACACATTAATAAGGAGATGATCAATTTTAATATGATGCACAATTCATAACAACATAGTCTTAATATAATATCAACATTAACTCAATTAATTATTCAAAATTATTCTCAACACCTCACATAAGGAAGCACGAGATTCTATATACTTAATGAAGGTTGTAAAATTCACTTATTGTAGCTAGAATCTTGATCAATCAATCACTTGAGCCTTTCCGTTCCGAATTAAATTTGAAGTGCCACAATTTGGTCAAATATAATCACGATAAGATTTTGAAACTAATAACACTAAAAATTTATAGTCAAGTTCCTAAATCTCAAACCTAAAGTAAGTCTTAATTCGTTCAATCAATATAAGTTTAATGACGCTTATAAAATAAAATACATATAATATCTAATTACCTATTACTATCATTAGTTGTCAAAAGATAAGAGAAAATATATAAATATATGTATGTAGGAACTGGAAGAGGACGCTGCACGTTGCAGCGCCTCAACCCTCAAATTAAACCCCTCTTCATATATGTGTGTGCATATATATAATATCAAATTGCATGTTGCAATGTAACATTCTCTGATTCAATATTCACCCCACCCCCCACCCCCCATAATCCATTACTTGTGGCCTCTGACAGAAACCAAAATACATACCTTTTTCCTTAATTAAAAATTCTTAAAGCAACAATCCTAAAGGAAGTCAATTCCTTACCACAATTTTTAATAAATGTATTTGCTGATCCACTCTTGCAAAGTGTGACCCATTATGAAATTATGTCCCCCTAATGGACTTACCAATAACAGGAGTGAAATATAACATCTCCATTGTCCTTGCAATAACCTAAGGGTTACCGTAGTTAACATAGGTTATGTAATTGAAACAACCTGATCCACTAGAACTTTAAAACTTTCCTAATTCTTAACCTTAGTATAATAGTTATACTTGTACATCTTAATTAAAACAATAAATATGAATAGGGATCGACTATTTAGATGAGGCGTTACACTAGGTAAAATTATCAAAATACCTCTAGATGAGATACGCTTGTTTAATGCGGTTTTTCAAACTTCGTTGGCAAATTCAAGGATGAAAATATAATCCACACAAAAAAATATGTGAAAATGGTATTGAGTAATTTTTAGAGCAACTAGATCAAAAGATAATTTTTTGAAGCGAAAATACAATTCCAAAAAAGTATGCGACATGTGCGCATCGTGGACTTGTTACGGATTTACACTTAACAATGATTCTAATATTTTCTAAGGGATTAGAAAATCAATCAAAAGAATTTTGAAAACAATATACATGTACATGACAAGTCGCGTTGTCGACCTGTTCCACCGAAGTTCAAAATTTTTAATTTTTCGAGGGACACTTCAGAAATTTTTTCACCCCTCCTAAACTTAATCCATAACCAATATAGGTTATTTTTTTTAATCTAAAAAGAGTTTCTAGATCCATTCTAAAGTCCCTCACGCAAAAACTAAATAAAGACTTTAAGTGAAAAAGAGGAGAAAGAGCTAGGCTTTAGAGGATTGAGGCTAACTTCTTGTGAAGTTGAATGTCAAACTTCATATCAAGTATGTAAGGCTAACTAAAGCATGAGATTTTTCTTCCATTTGCCCCATAATTGAGATAGATTGATAGATGAGAATACGGGTCTTTACACATGTTTTTCTTGAATATTTTCTTGTAAATTTTACACATTTTATGTATTTTCATATTTTAATTATCATCACAAACTTGATTTACTGAATAAATGCTTTTACATGAGTTATTTCATAAACCCTACATATTACTTCATAAAAAATTACATGAATGAACCTAGGGATTTAGTCTAAAGCTTTGATTTGAGAATGTTGATTGTGATTGTGATGTGAGCATGATAATGGGTTGATAGAACTTAATGGTCCTAAAAGATTTCATAGATGAACTCTAAAGATTTGTCTAGTTGATAGTCTCCTTAATGGTTAGTGTCAACCCCTCTTAAAAGACATGAGTGAGAGTTGATGGGATGGTTGATAGGTTGAAAGGGTCGATTGTGATAGAATAGATAGATTGGTATGAGTCATTATGAGACTTCTTGATAGGATTGATTGTCTTATAAACATTGAGTCATGAGAGGAGTACCGAGAACCAAATTGAGCGAGAGTAAGTCCAACTCGAGCTCATTAACTATGTCGCCAAACATAGGTGAGAATTAAACTGTTAAGTTGGATGTTTCCTCTTGATTGATAAGTCCTGAAATTATAGAGGACTCCTTTCCGATCCAGAGTGAATCGATTCATTCTTCGCACTAGCAAGTACCGGGCGATTGTGGCAACATCAATGGGATTGTTGTACAATCACTGACTCATAAGTAATTATTGTCAAATAAGAGAAAGTCTCAGATAGGTTCTATACTGATACTACTCTAATTGGATTTGATTCAGAATGGATAGGATTAGATTGTATTTATGGATTATTCTCTACTCTTTAATCTTGTTTAGATAGATATTTGATATTCTAACTGAGTTTCTTATCTCTTGATTTGAGTTATCTGAGTTAATAGTATTCTACATTGATGCATATTTCATTCAGCCATTTTATATACTCATACATTCCACGTAGTGATCATCAACAAGTGCACCGTTGAGGATCTATTACAGTCAGCTGATTTGATGATTCCTCCCCAGCTTCTGGTGGATGCACATTTACATTATCATGTAGCTTGTGTTTAGTATTTTATTTGCTTATTTTGATTTGATGTAGCCATGGATCTGTCATTGACACCACTGAACAGTTGATAGATGCTTCATAGACTAGAGTTAATTTATTTGATTGGACATTATTCTAAGCTAGTTTCTTTCATACTAGCTTCATTGATTTGATATGATTATATGAGATTGAGATTGTCTACAACCTTCTACCGTTAGTCTTCCGTTGATATATATGTATATTCATGATTATTATGAGGCCAAATGGTTCACTTACGGGCTAGCAATACTCTGTGAGTGCTGGCCACATCCAGGATATCCTCTCGGGGCATGACAAGAATTTTACCTGAAGAACTGGTGATCGTCTTTTGTCGATATACAGGTATGCCTTTATATATATATTACACTAATTTATTTTATTATATAAGAGATAAGTGGTATAGGATATTAAATAAATTAATATTTCCTCCACCAACTAAATCAACTATCTAAATTTACCTGTAAACTAAGTAACCGTAGTTATCAAATAATCTGAAATACCTATTGAAAATGTACAAGAAGGATATTTTAAGAAAAAAGGAGTACTAATTATCAAGATGACCTAAAGGGTCATTACATCCCACCCTCCTCTACCTACTCATCTCTTCTTCTTCAAACTCCCCACCCTCACTCTCCTCCCATTACATCACACCCCTTTTCTCCTTCTTCAAATTCCTCGCCACATATATGACGTACACTTTCTCATCAAACACATAAATAGCAAATCACATTTTAGAGCCATATAATTGTCACGATCCAAAACGAGGTCATGATATATTTAATTTCAAATTTAAGAATAAAGTACACTAAAAAGGAGAAAATCCAACAGATAAATAGTAATCATATAAAATCATATCCCAGAACCTGGTATTACGAGTGTAAAGAGCATTTAATACAAAAACTAGTGAAATAAGTACATCTGAGTTTTTGAAAGAAATAAAGACTACATGACTATGATAGAGTATAATGGCAACTCGAAACCCTGAATCTCACCACTAGATCTGGGTAATCAACAGCTTAAACAAATTAACCACCACGTGAAAATTTCTAACTGGAATTTGTGGGAGAGAAAGAAGTAGGGGTTAGTATACATAATATGTACCCAGCATGTTTAACCGCTGGGAATAGAAACTTGAATAAACTATGAAATAATTTAGGAAGACTTTCACCTACAACAGGAAAACCAATTAGACATTTGCGCTGCCAATTTATATATTACAGAGTGAATAAGGTGAACACAGAAGCTCAAATAAGTTAATCCAAAATAACCACAAGTAATACAATGAGATGGTATGAAATGTAAGGTGGAATCAAGACTGTCGCACAACCTGTTGTATATACCCCTATCTAGATAAGACTCCATAAACTAAGGGGACCCATGAGGACCTCACAGACCATACACCCCAATCACAACATATCACCTATGTTGCCACTTACCTCGTTGTCAAGGACTCATGATAAGAATCACAATGTATTAGCTGTCTTGCCATATAACTCGTGGTCAAAGATTTTAAAAACTAGTTTCAAAATTCATAATTTCTCAAAATATCAGGACATTTAATATGAGGATGCAACAACTCAATAAAGTGTAATAAGTGTCAAAATACTCAAAGGTTAGTGGTTATAATGTTCATCCTCTTCTATATACATTGGGATACAAGTCTTTTTAAAATACTTCCCCACATTTAGCAACTTTCATTTCTCAAGTCAGTCATGATCCTCAATACCATATCACATTTACTTCCCCTTTCTCATCATGTCATATTCACAATATTTTCTATTTGGGATTCGCATGCTTTCAAAGCAATACATAGACAATTAAAGCCTCCACAGGAGCATCCCAATAAGAACTTTCAACCAAACACATAATACGATCCCATCCTATAGATTATAACATACGAATATTCAATAACTCAATCCTAATCTCAAAGAATGATAGCCAAATATGCCTCAATGCCGGAATCGCACTCGAACACTTCTACCAAATTGACAGATCTTGAATTCAACTCTCGAAATGACAACTCTCTAAAGCAATTTAGTGTTTGTGTTCTTCGTCGTCCAAACCTTTCGTATTCTTCTCTTTGTTTTGTTTATGTGTTAAAAGTGATAAAATTTATTAAATTATTCTTGCTAAGTATGGTATAAGTGGTATAGGGTATTAAATAAATTACAATTTTAGTCTACTAATTACATTAGTTATTTAAAATTACTCCTCAATTAAATAACCTTAGTTACTGAATAGTCTAAAAATATTCACTTAAAATTTATGGGAGGATATTTTATGAAAGTAGATGATTATTTTTTAATATGAATTAGCGGGTCATTACAATAATTTTTTTTGCTCTTCATTTTTGAGATTTGATTTTATTCAGAACCCATGAAATTTTTTAAAAAAAAAAAATCAACCATGAAAGAATATGAGATTTTGTTGGATAATTCCTAATGTTATTGGTAGGCAATGATGGTGCAAGTGACAGAAAAAGAAAGATTCCTTTTAAGGAAACTCACTGCAAATAAACCTATATTTTTCTTAAATTAGTTAAGAATTAGAACTTGATCAGTACATAAAAATATAAAAATGAAGAACATCAATGGCCGGCAATGACAGTAAGTAGCGGGTGAGTATTGAAAGAAAAAATTAATGCTAATGACTTCAATTTTTAAAACTAATTAAGAATTAAGAATTGATTTATTTTTAAAAATATTAGAAAAAGAAAAATAGTAAAAAAGAAAAAAAAAAGTAAGGGAGAAAATCAAAAACAAAAATTTAAAGAATTTTTAATGTGGCTCTAATGTGACATTGATATAGTGTTGATGTGACACTGACAAGGTGCCGACGAGGTGCGTGCATAATGCACTTGCCATTGTGAGACTGGTATTATCGTGTTTAGGTGAAATTAAATTCTCTTAATAGTTGTTAATGAGGATATTTAAAAACCTTTATAGTTAAAGTATTAAAACAAATTTTGCTGCTAAGTTCAGTGGATTTTTTTTTGTATTTTCTCAATTTATTTTTCCAAATATATATATTTTATATTATATGTATATCAGGTGTATCTCATGTATACAAGATATTGATACATGTGAGGTACCCAAGACATAACACACAAAAATACATGTAAGGAGATACGCTAATTTTCATATACCTATATAAAAATAACATAAACCCAAAAATTGAGGTCCTGCGTGTGAGATTTGTTTGGGTTGAAATTAATGGGCTTAGATGTATACTCCCTACAAAATTTGATGGGCCTTCCAACATATTTGGCTACTCCACCGAAAATCTTATAAGGCCATTTATATAAATAATATTTTTTTTACATAAATAATATATATTTTTAACCTAAATTATGAGTTTTAGCATAATATTAACTCTTACCAAATATAATTATATTTTTGTTATCAAAAATAGTAAAGACAATGAGAAGAAAATGAGAAAGAGAATCTTTCTCTACCATTTCTCTTTATTACTTTCTCTTTCTTTTGTCTTTCTCTTTCTCTCTCTTTTTTTTAAAAAAATATTAATTAATTATTTTAATTTAAATTTTAGTTTTAGATTGAATATTACGCAAATGATGTTCTTACTATTCTTAAATTAGAAGATTTGTTTTATTTAAATACATATATAATGACTGACACGATTTTAATATGTTAACGTATAAGCTAATTTAAATAATATTTTAAATATTTAAAATTAAGATACAATATTTTTTGACACCATTAAGAAAAATAAACACATAAAAACTACAACTGTAATACGTTTTGAATTCGATACTTCATATGTATTATAGATATTTTTTTAGTGCACTTGGAGAATATAAGTAATATATTTTTAATATAATAATTATTTTAACATCATTAATAAGAGAAAATAATAAAATAATAACTATAATATGTTAAAAATTCAATAAATAATACATATTAGAAGTATTATGTATGAATTTTAAATATTTTAGTATGATTTAATTGATTTTACATTATTAGAAAATGTGTTATATTTACTGAAAGGAGTATTTACATAAATAATACATTATATATCAAATATTATGCAACTTATGTTCTTACTATTCTTTAAACTAGAAGATTTATTTTATGTAAATATATAATGCATTGACACAATTTTAATATATTAAACATACAAACTAATTCAAATAGTCTTAAATATTTGAAATTAATATATAATATTTTTTGACAACATTAATGAAAATAAATAAATAAAAATTATAATTGTAATACATTTTGAATTCAATACTTCATATGTATTATAGACATTTTTTAATACATGTGGAGAATATAAGTAAAATATTTTTAATATAATAATTATTTTAACATCATTAATAAGAGAAAATAATAAAAAATAATTATAATATATTTTAAAT
>JAOTQJ010155339.1:0-17960 GCA_025642045.1 Solanum sejunctum | reverse complement strand
ACCATACATAAATATAATAAGAGTCATTCTCAATACATAACATCCATATCCAATAACACCTATAGCCACCAATGGAGCGTAGGCTAAGACATCTCTCGGGTTCATCCTCAGAAGATAAAAGAAACTTTAAATAGATAAGTCTTAACAAAAGCATGAAAGTAAAGTAGATGTTGTACATAAAGTGCAGGACTCACTAATAGTGATCTTCGATAGTTCGACTAGCCACGCAGGGAAAGTGGATGAATAAGAGCTCTGATCCCTACATAGTGATATCAAGTCAGCAAAAGTATGTGTTAGTACTTGGAATGTACTAAGTATGTGGGGTGCAATGCAACAATGAACGTAAACCATCATAATCAAGATGCAGAAGCATAGTCAATGGACATAAGTTCGATGTGATGTATATAACCAAGTATTAAGTCCAAAAATGCATGAAGATAGTAAAACTTGCACAATATATTATACATATGTGGGAGGAAACTATAACCAATATAGAATAGCAAGCGAGCTACTACTTAGAATCCTGATGTTCATTCCCCACTGATAAAGGAGTGGTCTACTATCCAAGGTAAACCAAGCATAACCCCACAAAGTGAGTCATAACCTAGTTTTATACACTTAACAGTCCATTTAGGGAAATAATATAAACCTATGGTGGCACATAGTTAAGAGACAAAGACTTTATATAAGGACCCCTTAGTTCGAGCCCCTACCTTAAGCATCATTTCGGTGCAAGGTCTAATCCCATGGAATACTTGAAATAATCATAAGATTAATCATAACATGCATAACTTAAAGAACATGACAACATGGCATGAGTAGCTCATTCATATACCTTGTACTAGAGGGTGAATACATGGCATAGGTCATAACCCCTTCTAGTAGGTACTTAGATAGTACATGAGGGTAAAAATATAGCATAGGACATAACCCCTTCATATTTATATGATCCACTCATAAGAGTGTTAAAAAATAGAATAAGGGCTCAATATCCTACTTGCAAATCATAGAAGCTTGTCATGAGTTTAACACATGCTTGAGAGCCAATGATTTATCATAACATCCTTATCTTGAAATTCATATAATAAGCTTTCAACATATGAATCCTTGTCAAGTAGTTTCAGTCAAACATGATGGGTAAGTGTACATGTAGTTAAAATAATGAATTTCAAGAGCATAAGACAAGAGAGGAGTAAAAATCAATTCATTTTAAAGTCACTCAAATCAACCAACCAATATTGCAGTAAAACCCTTATTTTGCATATGATGAAAACCAACTAAAACCCATAAGTTTCTTCATAGCTTTTCATAGAATCGTAGAGTACATAAATTTGATATCATAAAATCTATCATAATATCAAACCCCAACAATATTTTGGCATAAATCATCATTTCTTGTGGAACCCAAACAGAAGACTTGTGTACAATGCATAATAATATCATTATAAGCGGGAGTACATAAATACCCATAAAATAGTCCATAAATCCATGTAGTTTAAGAATAAGGTTGGTTGAGCTTGTGGAAAGGAAAGTTCCTACAATGAAACCCTCATACCTTGATGATAGGAGACAGAAAAACCTTGGGAGATGACATGGAATTTGGAACCCTAGCTGGCACCCTTTTACTAGAAGCCATGTAGGAACTCGAGAGTGTTTGAGAGAGTTTAGAGACTTAGGGTTATTGAAATAATGAAGAATCATATGTATTAGTGTTATATGAATTGGTAAAGGACATTGATAGGGTCAAAACGATGTAGTTTGGGCTTAAAAGAGAGGAGAAACGTCAAATTTACCCCTATTAAAATATTTGCCGGACGGGTGTATGAGACATCATCTAAGACTCATAAATTATCCTACGAGCCATAGAAAACCATTCATAGATGAAGGGTCCCAAAAGCTTAGTTACTGAAATTGGTTACCAAACCTTTATTGTCGTATCCATGACTAGTAAAGTAACTTATGAGTCATATGATGAATATTGAACTTTCAGGAAGGTCCAAATTTCACCAAGTCTACCAGATTGTATGAGACCTAATCTACTTGCCATACTTGGCCTTACGAGTTATAAACCCCTATCGTTGCATCATGCCTAAAGTCCTATTAACACGGACCTACATCTATTGATGATAAGGCTTGGGAGAACCATTAGATAACCATTCACTTGCTATGAACATTATAAGGGTTTTCTATATTCAAAATGCACTAAAGAAGATAGACAATAATAACAAGCGAAAAATAAATACATATGACTAGGACATTGGAGCCAAATGTCTAAAGTACTCAACATGACCACACTTTAACATACATAGTCAACAAACCCTCTGATAAGGAACAGTAACATATAAGGGTCGGTGAAATGACCCCAAAATATGCCCAAAAATGTATCTCAGAAGTGCCGATAATCGTAATTCCCTTATATCTCAAAATTAGGGATATTTAAACACCCCTCCTCGTAGCCAGGAAGACCCTATGATGCATTTTTTTTCAATATCTCAAAATTCATGCGGAATTTCATAAATTCAACTTCATATTCTTGTTAAGAGGGATAAATTGTGTTGTAAAGTGAGTACCTACAAAGTATACTTCATATATGCCAAGAAAATCTTTTTTAGCGAAACATCGCAAAAAAGTAGTTGTCCGCAACAGGCCTGCAATGTGCACTTAAAGCAAACTGGATAAAAAAATTCAGAAAATTGTTCTTTTTACTCCAGGGAAATTGAGTAATAACCCTATACCTATATCCACAAAAATCTCTCATTCTCAAGCCATTTTGAGCCCTAAAAACCAATAAAAAATTTCTCAATTTCTCTCTAATCTTCATCAAATTCTCCATAGAATCTAAATGTTTTCAAGAAGTTGTGTTGGTATTAAAGTAAACCAATCCAATTCCAAAGTCCTCCTCAAGATTTAAGAGTCCCAAAAATCATCCGGACCTAAGGATTTCATTCAAGCATCAAGCCTCCATTTCAAATCTTCTTAAAGAAACTCTCCAAAGTCAAGGTATGTAGGTTTTAGACATTAGGTTATTCTATCTATGATGCCCTAATCTCCATTTTACTCAATTTACATGATTTTTAAAGTTGATTTTACAAATGGATTTACTAGTATGAACATATCTATGAACTATGTTATAGCTATGTAAAGTTGTGACTGTTTTGCTATGTTTTGAGCTATAAATCTTAGATTTATTGGAAGGTTAGATGAGAGATTTTGATGTATATTGCTTGAGGGTATTGCAAGGTGTTGATTGGGGGTTTTCTAATGGATTTTCATGCATGATTACATCCTTAAATTGCATGGTCTTGTACCCCTATTACACACCCGCCACATCATTGATAAAATTTTCAAATGTGGTTTCTTGATGAATTAAAGGTCCAAAGCATTGGATATAATTGATCTTGTGATGGGGAAATGATCTTTTGTATCATATATTCTACATAAAATATTGCATTAGACTATGCGTGATCTACGTAACCTAGTTGATGGGTTAATGTCTCAACCACTAGGGTGATGGGTGCTATCATCACTAACCTTGATGAGGGGTTCGTACCTCACATGCTAGGGTGATGGGTGCTATCATCACTAACCTTGATGATGGGTTTGTACCTCACACACTAAGGCTATGGGTGCAATCATCACAAACCTATCAAGAGGTTTGTACTGTGGAAATCTAGCTTGGTCTCTTCGACACATATGATATTCTACATTCAGTATGAGTTACTTAAGAATGTTATATTTATGCATTGATCATACATGTCATATCATTATATTATGCCTATTATCTATTATTATGCATTTTGATTATGATGCCTATCTCTTGTTGAATTACATCCAATATACTTAGTACATTCAAATGTATAACACATATTCTTGCCTACAAGATATTACCATGCAGGAGCTAGACCTCCTATTGTTTCTCCTTGTGGGTATAAGGATTGTTCAAGTTTGCTTTTGGTGAGTCCTCATGTCCAGAAATAATATTTATCTTCTTTCATGCTTATCCTTAGACTACATCTTGTATATTTTGGAAAACTTATCACTATGAGGGTGAGTCCAGTTGGTTATCTTGGCCCTTGCTAAGTTTTATGTCTAGAGGTGTTGTTAGACAAGTTATGTATTATGTTTGAGCTTTGACTCATTTATATTATTAAAGTGTTTAACTGTTTCCCTTAGTCCCAAATCCCCTTGTTTATGCTTATCTGTTATTGTCATTGTTAATTGCTTTTGCAACTAAGGATATGTAATTGTATGCTATGAGGCTTCTTTGGGGTTCCTTCGGATTCCCTATACATCGATCACGTCTAGGCCTTAGGCTTGGGTAATGACAATGATGGTATCAAAGCACCAGTTTGATATATTCTCGTAGTCTAACACAACACATCAATTAGAGTCTTATTCATGGTTGTGTTTTTCACCTCAACTATAAGTAAGAGACTATGAGATGTTTTAGGAAATATTTTCCTTCTTCATGGTTTATGTCATTCTCTAGAAGTGAGATAGGGTTTCCCCCTCTAATAAATGTTCTTTGCTCTTCTAGTTGATCATGCCATTTAAAAGAGGAAGGCAAAAGAAGGTAAGTTGAAGATTTTTACGTTGATGGACCTGAGTTTCACTATTTATTTCATTATTAGTTTTGGTTGCTAGTGTCCTTCTTGTGTGTCCCAAGTTGTGATGTGAATCTTTGGTGTTTATCTCTTAGTTGGGTATATTATTGCTAGAAAGATCATCGGTATTGATTCAGGTTTATATTGCATTAGGTCTTGCTTGTGGCTTGTCGGAGTTAGTATGGTGGATTTTGATGTCATTATTGGGATGGAATGGTTGCTTGCATGTTGAGCCTTTATGGATAGAAGGACCTGTAGAATTAGATCCTGACTCCCTAATAAGCCCATTTTTGAGTGGGAGGTAGTCAAATGGTAGCAAGGGAGATAGGTCCATTTCATGCCTTATGGTACAATTAGTCTCTAAGGGTTTGAATTTATCACCTTATGGGGTTTGGAGGTGTTGAACCTATGTTGTTTTGTTTATAAAATTGTTGGTGGAGGTAGATGAGGCCTTAAATGTCACTTTCCAATATTTTTAATTTGGGGCAGTGTCTTTTTGTTGACTAGTACACTGGTTATGCCTACAAGTCGCATGAATAATATCTTTAGTTCCTACTTTAATAGACTTATAATGGTCTTAGTGATGATATGATGATTTCTTTTCCCTGATGAGGTAGTGCATGTGAGTCTTTGAGGGCAGAACTACAAATTTTAAGGAAGAAAGTTCAATACTAAATAGCAGAAGTGGGAATTTTGATTGTAAGAGGTTGTTTTCCTAGGTCGTGTGGTGTTGAATAATGGTACTAAGGTGTACCCACTACGTTGGTGTCAAATGATGGTACTAAGGTGGACCTTAGTAAGACAAAGGTAATTAGATGTTAACCTAGACCTTAATCTCCTTGGGTATTAGGAGCTTCTTAAGTTCAGGGGACTATTGTTGGAGCTTGTGAGTAGGTCCTCCTCTATTGTTTCTCTAATGACTTAGTTGACCCTAAGTGAGGCCAATGTTGTGATCGACGTTATAAGTAGGGTGATTTGATAGGTTCAGGGGTTGCTATTTCTTGTGCTATTTCTTGGCACTAGTAGGATTCATCTGTGTGTGGGTGTCCCAGATGGTTATGTGAGTCTATTGTGGCTAGTAGAGGTTGATAAGGGTTGCCCCATCTTATTGTGGCATAGAGGTTTGTCTTGTAATCTTGGTTGGACTTAGTTTGAGGTGTTGGAGGCCTTGGGAGGTTTTTGCTAGTTGCATAGTATGTTGTCAATGAGGGTAGCACCCGTAAGGTTATGTTATGATGGTTAAGGATGGGTGATCTATTTGGTCAACTATAATGGGTTAGTCAGTTCTCTAAGAATGATATTTGTTTGAGTTTTGTCCCCAAGTAGAGATGAAGGTAGGTAATATCCCTAAGTGCCTTTTTGGATTAGGCTAAGGTAGCCTATTGTTAATAGTGCCAAAGAGGAGACTAGTGGGGTCCATCGATTGGCTAGATAGGCAGTTATGTTGAAGTAAGTTGAGCATGGTAGTATAGTGTTCTTGATTGTTCCAAATCTTCTTTGGTTAAGAGATCTAAATTAGGTAAGGCTTTGTTTCCAACTCATTAGAGTTGGAAGTTTTAAGTGAGAAGATGATAGAGTGGAGTTTGTCTCCCTGGGGGGATATGGAGGTGATAGTACCAAGTGAGTTAGGTGTATTTAAGGTAAATAATTGAGTTGAGGATTGTGAGTCCTTATAGAGTGTACAGGGAGGTTGGTAAGGTTTCATAAGTGTTGGAATATCATAGGGATGTGGTTTGGATCATCCTCTCCTTCATGCTTCTAGGTTGAGGGGATGTGTTGGTAACTCTAGTGCTATAGAACTCTTTGAGATTGTGGGTGTTATGGAGGATAAATTTGCTTAAGAAGGGTCCCAGTGGAGGTATAGGATGGAAAAGTCGATTAATAAGGATGTAGTGTTTGTCAAGACCCTTCGTATGAATAGTTTAGTTAAAAGTGTCTCTCGAAAAACCAGTGTGGGGATGGGGAAGTAATATCCGTATCTCTTTCATTCTATTCAAGCTTATGATAAAATATCAAATCCTTTTTACAATTCCAAGTCTTATGTTTCAGGCCCTATGTCATTGCATATATTTATGTTTACATTGATGAGTTCATGATGATTTTTACACTCATGTTGAGATTTTGAATGTTGTTTAAGCACATTATTGCATCCTTATGTAGACTAAAATTATCTTGTTTATGTCTATCATATACGTGTCTTTAACATTCATGGATGAATGTTCCCAAGGGAGAGAAATTAAAATGACCACAAAAAGTGCCCAAAAATGTGTCTCGAAAGTGCCCATAATCATAATTCCCTTATATCTCAAATTGGAGATATTTAAACACCCCTCCTTATAGCTCGAAAAGACCCTCTGATACATTTTATTTCAATATCTCAAAATTCGTGCAGAATTTCACAAATTTGATTTCATATTCTTGTTCAGAGGGAAAACTTATGTGGGAAAATCAGTACCTTCAAGGTACACTTCATACGTGCCAAGAAAATAATTTTTTGGTGAAACTTCACAAAAACAGTAGCTGTCCGTGACGTATTTAGTTGAAAAACATCCAAAAATTATTCTTTTTACTCCAGGGTAATTGGGTAATAACCCTATACCTATATACATGAAAATCTATCATTGTCAAGCCATTTTGAGCCCTAAAAACCAACCAAAAATCTCCCAACTCCTATCTAATCTTCATTAAATTCTCCATCCATTCTAAAGGTTTTCCCAGAAGTCTTGCTGGAATTCAAGGGAACCAAGAGAAGCCCCAAGAAGTCCTCAAGATTCAAGAGTCCCAAAACTCATTCGGACCTAAGGAGTTCATTCAAGCTTAAAGCCTCCATTTCAAATCTTCTTTAAGAAACTTTCCAAAGTCAAGGTATGTAGGTTTTAGCCATTGGGTACCCATGGTGGCCTAATCTCCCTTTTAATCAATTTTCATGATTTAAATGTAATTTTACATATTGGTTTACAAATATGAACATATCTACGAAATACGTTAGAGCTATGTAAAGTTGTGACTATTTTGTTATGTATTTAGCTATAAATCTTGGATCTATTGCAAGGTAGAAAGAGGGGTTTTGATGTATATTGCTTGAGGTTGTTGCAAGGTTTTGATTGGTTGTTTTATAATGGATTTTCTTGCATGATTTCATCTATAAATTGCATGGTCTTGTACCCCCATTACACACCCACCATGTGTTTGATAAAATGTCCGGATGTGGTTTCTTGATGAATTGATGGTCCAAAGCATGAGATATGATATGATTGATTTATGATGGTGAAATGAGCTTTTGTATATATTTATTTTATATAAAGAGTTGCACTAGACCATGTCCCATCTAGTAACCTAGTTAAGGGGTTAATGTCTCAACCACCTGGGTGATGGGTGCTATCATCAATAACCTTGATGAGGCCTTTGTACCTCACACACTAGGGTGATAGGTGCTATTTTGGGTAACCTTGATGAGGGGTTTGTACCTCCCACACTAGGATGATAGGTGCTATCATCAGTAACCTTGATGAGGGGTTTTTACCTCACACACTAGGGTTATGGGTGCTATCATCACTAATCTTGATGAGGGGTTTGACATCACACACTAGGGTGATGGGTGCTATCATTAGTAACCTAAGATGTTTGTACTTTTGAAATCTAGCTTGGTCTCTTCTACACATATGATATCCTATATGAGCATGAGTTACTTAAGCATGTTTTACTTATGCATTGATCATACATGCCATATTGGTATATTATGCCTATTACCTGTTGTTATGCATTTTGATTATGATGCTTATCCCTTGTTGCATTCCATCCAACATACTTAGTACATTTAAAAGTACTAACACATAACTCTTGCCTACATGATATCACCATATAGGAACCGAAGCTCCTATTATTTCTTCTTGTGGCTATACGAACTGTTCAAGTTAGCTTTTGGTGAGTCCTCACATCTGGGGAAAATATCTATCTTCCTTAATGCTTATGTTTAGACTACATCTTGTGTATTTTTGATTACGTATGACTTTGTGGGTGAGTCCGGTTTCTTGTCTTAGCCCCTGCTAAGTTCTATGTCTAGACGTGTTATTGGACAAGTTATGTGACTTTTGGTGCTCTACTTTGACTTGTTGGCAATTTGGATGTTGAGCCACAAATTCAATAAGGTCCTTTTTCATGCCTCCCAGCAATTATTCAAATATTGCCAGGGGCATGAGGTTTATGCTTGCTCCAAAGTCACATAGTGCCTTACTGAATTTTGAGGTTCCAATGATGCATGGAATAGTGAATGCACCTAGGTCTTCTTTCATCACTATCTATGTTTGTGTTAAGATTGCGCTACAATTGTGAAACACTTTGATTGTCTTATAGTCAAGAGTTTGCTTATTCCTGACAAACTCCTTTATGCGTCTAGCATAACCTAGCATTTCGATCAATGCTTCCACAAGTGGAACATTTATTGACAATGAGTTGAACATAGAGAGGAATTTTGAAACTTTTCATCCTAGATAGCGTATTGAGAATCATGTCAAAATACTTTCTACTTCAATCTCTGAGGAAAAGGAGGATCAACCTTGACTTGAGGTAATTTTAACCTTATTGCTAGACTTCAATTTTTGGGGTATATTTTCTTAACATTCAGGATCCTTACTCTTCACTTATTTTTCACTCTAAAGATTGCAAAGAGAATTACAATCTTCATCATTAGCTACATACTCATCAAGTTCACTAGTAACAACAACTTCTTTTACTCCCACTTCATTTGGGCATTCTTCAACAACAAGTGATGGCTTTGTGCCTTCTACCATCTTCCCTCTAGGAGTAATAATGTCTAAGCATTACTGATCATTTACATTGCGATTGGCCATTGTATCACTATGCAAACCTCTTTTTGGACACTGATTTCTATGAGTCGATATATTACCAAGCTGAGTTTCTAGATGCTTAATAGATGTTGAATGTGACTTCACTATTTGACTCAATCTAGAAAGGTCAGAATTTATCTCCTTCAAGACTTTTATGAGAGGCTTCCACCTTGCTCAAAACTTGGGTCAGCATATCTTTAGTTCGATGATTCTCTTGATTTACCATAAGATCGGCAACTTTCACCCTATCATGAGGTGGAACATACCTATTTCCTATCCTATCATTGTTTCTTCAACCCTCGAATTAAGATTGGTCAGGCCAAGCAAAATCTTCTATCCGATGTTGTTGTACTAACCTTCATTCTCGGGTGGCCTTAGGGAAGTCAGCTGAGAACCCGTCATTTTGTTTCCCATGAAATGCCCCAAAAATGCCTCAAAACATTGCTTTGAAAATGTCCATAATCATTATTTTCATATATCTCAAAATTCATGAACTTTAAATTTATGATTAGGGGGCCAAAGTGAGTGAGAAATAGGTATAACCCCAATTTTAGAGAACCCATAGAGAAAAAAGTACCTTTTGCAAAAATTTGAATTCCAATATCCATCTGTGGCCTAGTCGGGATGCACCAAGCGTGCAGAACAGTGTTGGAATGCCCTTCGCAATGGGTCTGTGTTGCGCTAGTGACATGGACTACTATAATTTTTCCTTGACTTTTTATTACTGCCCAAGGGCCTTGGTGTCATAGCCCCATGCCCACATATACGTGAAAACACCTATACTTAGCTATTTTTCAACTCTATATCAGTCAAGATTCACTCAAAATCCTCTCCAAGACATAACTAAATATTTCATCTAAATTCAAGTGTCAAATGCTTAATTTTGAATTTCAAGAACTTCATTCAAGCTTCAAGTCTCTTTCAGGTCAACATCAAGAAAACTCAAGTTTAAGGTATGTGGTTTTCATCGATGGATCCTTTTACCTATGGAGCCCATATGTGGTTTTCATCGATGGATCCTTTTACCTATGGAGCTCAATCTCCCTTTTTATGAAAATTGCATATTTTCAAGTTGTATCTCCTATGAGTATTTTTTATTATGGATTTTGATTAAAAATTATGTTAGGGTTTTATGAAATGTTGATTTAATATGCATGTCTGTCTATTTCAAGCTTATACTTTGAATTGGTTTTGTGTATTGAGACTGTGCATATTTTGAGCTATGAAACTATGACCTATTATGAGATTTGATGATGGATTTAAAGGTATCTTACATGAGGGTTTTACAATGTCTTGGTGGGTTGATTTACATTAAGTTTTCTCATATTATTTCACTCTTGAATTGCATGATTTTGAACTAGCATTGCACATCCACCAAGTGTTTGATCAAATGGCTTGACAAAGATTCTCAAGTTATTAATGAACTACTACATGATTTATAAGTCAAGTGACTTTATGATGATTAAGAGATTGTATATATGCATTGAATTCATCAGAAGTATCTATAGTGTTGCAAGTTGACCACACCTTGTTAGGGGGTGACATGCCTATACTACCATGTTGAGGGGTAAATACCTCAACCATCTTGTTGGACGATGACTTGCCCATACTACCATGTTGAGAGGTATATACCTCGACCAGCTTGTTGGAGGGTGATATGCCCATACTACTACATTTAAGGGTAGATACCTAGACCACCCCACCAGGGCGATGACATGCCAAAGATTCCAAGTAGTAGTTGCTTGGTCTATGATTATGGTCTCTTCCCACACATGTAATCTATATTTGGAAGATATATGCAGTACAAGCATACTTTACCACAAACATTGATCATGCATGCCATATTGATATTATACTTATCCATTGCTTATAATTCTGTATTTTGAATATGTTGGCTAGGTCTTATTGTATTTCATCCTACATACCTAATACATTCAAAAGTACTAACTCTTACTCTATGCCTACATGATGTTACCATATAGGAACCGAAGCACCTCTTGATCACTCTCCATGTCGGTAGTTTTTGCATTTTGTAAGATATGCTTTGGTGAGTCCTCAAATCCACAAACACTAGCTATGTTACTATTACCATTCGATGTCTCTTTATATTGAACATTTTGTATTATGAGGGTGATCTTAGAAAGTGTCTTGGCCCCCGCTCCAATCTATGTTAGAGGCGTTGTTGGAACAATTGATGTATTTATGTTATAAGCTTGAATCTTGAATGTTTTATGGATATCAAAACTTCCCTCAGTACTTTTTCCCTTATTGATGTCTTTTGATTTTGTTATTTTGCTTCTGTGATCAAGGATGCATGATTGATATGCTAAGAGGCTTATTTTAGGTTCCTTCGGGTCTTTTATTTGTTGTGTCATGTCAAGTCCCTAGGCATGGGTAATGACATCCCATATAGTGTATATCCTCATTATAACCATCTTTAAATGGTGTACCATCAAACATCATATCTCCAGCTACTCCAACAATATTCACACTTTTATGATTTCCTCCTACGACATGCTTAGTTAACATTTAAACTATGTTTTCATCCCAATCTTTATCATTATGAAGCAGCTCCTATGATGGACTCCTGTGTCCTGAAGGTACCACGTTACCTTGTGTCACATGCTCAGTTAATCTATGTCATGCCATCTAGGAGGTCACAAGCTTGTAGTGAACATTTGTGTCATTAGTCCTTTTCTGACAACTGATCAGCTACTTCTTTGTTAATTATATCAAGGCTTATGTAGAAGTATTGCAAATGCATATGGTCTAGAACTCCATGGTTAGAAAATTAAAGTAAGAGTTTCCACAATCGGAGCCATGTTTTTATGCAATGCTTCACCTTCCAACTGTTTTAAGTCCTTAATACTTCTTCTCAACTTTTTAATATTTGAGAGAGGGAAAAATCGTTCAACAAATGCATTTTTGCAGTTCCTCCCATGAAGTAATAAAATCATAAGGTAACTCATAGCCACCTCACTGCCTCTCCAATGATGAAAAAGGAAATAGCCTAAGTTGAATGGCTTCTTAGCTCACTGCCCTGATATTGAATGGGAGATACATATCAACAAAGTTTCTTAGGTGTTTATGAGGATCTTCATTGCCAAGTCCATCAAATAATCCCTTTAGCTGAATGACTTGTAACATAGCGCTCATTATGTGAAAATAACTCCTCTAACCAACGGGGTTAGTCGGATAGCACTTATGCTTCCCAGTTGGTCCGAGTTAACACCATGAATATCATTTGCATCTCCAACATTGTCACCATGAACACTCTAATCATCCTTCATTCTAACACCTATTATTCTAGAAGAAAAACAACAAGAAAACAGTAAAATGAACTGTAACTACAAGAACAAAGCTCAAGAAATACTTCAATATGAATATACCGATTCCCCACTAATGACATCATTTTTTATAATGCTCAACCCAGCTACTTAAAGGAAGCAAGGGCAGTCATTATCAACATAATAACCTAAGTGAGAAGTTAGGGTGAAATCCCATAGGAAATCATAATTCAAGAGCAGTGACTTGTTGGACTAGGCAATTGTAGGATCTTGACGGGGGTTGCGATAACTAAAAGTAAGAATTGAGCTACACGATATCTAATTAAGAATTTAATTAGTAAAATAAGGAAAAATATTAGGGATGTGAAAATATGAGAATCGATCTACCAGTAGGGTCTAAATGTTGGAATAAAAGAGTTGATAATGAGTGAATAGACTAGGTCGCTTGTAACCCATGTTCAGCTATGATACACAAGTGTTTCAGACGATTCAACTACGTTATCATATGCGGACCGCTGAGCATATGCTTGGATTAAGAATTCTCTACAAACCCCTGATACCCTTGACATTGGATCTATGGTTGTGCACTTCAACTAAAACCCTAAGAGTTTCCAGCCATTACATCAAATCCACAATGTAATCATTCCGTCTAAGACAACAATCAAAGATCTAAAGTAAACCCTAAGTTTGCAACATTGAAACATAAATTAAACATAGTAAAGTATATTAATTCACACAAATCAACTGCAAATAAGTCAAAATATCAAAGACCTAATAGATAAATAGAAAACCCATATCAATAGCACACTCGCAACATGGGAGTTTTAGCCACACATCCTATAAATTAAAGATTTGATACCAAGCATAATAGCTACAATCATGGATAACAATATTGAATAGAAATTAGTTGATTATTACCAGCCAATATTCTACAATTTCGCTTCCCAAATGCTTGAAAACCCTATCAAATCTTTCACTCTAAAGGAAAGTTTTATGTATTGCTCTCGCAAAACTATGAAGATGAATGTGTTCTGATATAATATGTACAATGTCCTTTCTAAGTTGCTTTTATAATCCATGCAAATGTGTGAAAACGTATGTTTTGAAATGCCATTCAACTGTCAAGGCCGACCATCGCCGAGCAATTTAGTGATGCACCGAATGTGCACTAGAAAACCTTCTTTTGCATCTTCACAAGGCTTCTTCTTCTGGAACATTAGCTATGGATCTTCACTCTATCTATTTGATTCAGCTATTCGCCAAAGTTCCCATCACATTGGCTTCTTGTCCAGTTTTTGGGGCTTTGAGTACTACAACTTTAGGCGATCTCTGGTACCATTAGGTGACACACAAAATATGATTCGTGATCTCGATGCTGACTGCATTCTTGACTTGAGCTGGAACCTTGGTTGCTGCAATGCTAGGCGGTCTCTCTGACTATTTGGTAGATTGCCTATTATGTAGGTGATGCCGCCTTTCTCTGCCTTTTTGCACTTTTGCTCCCTCTCAAAGATTTTTCCAATATTTATCCATTTGTGCACTTTAAATTCCATTTCCTAACATAACACATGCATTTTGCTAGAGATTTGAAATAATACCATAGTAAAGACACTATTTCTTTGCAAGTTAGCCAGAAAATGAGTCTGAGACATGGACTCATCAGGGGTCTTCTGACACTTAGCAAAATTTAAGACCAGGGACATTTCCACTGAAGGCTTCACGGTCCATTGAATAGTGGATCAATCATTCAACAGTCCATACAAAGGACCCAAGATTTGAGATGGTAATTTAATACTTAAAATCATATTTTGATATGAGGGCTTCACGAAACACCCCACCACGACTTGTGCTAGGTTGTACGAGACCCGACCATGGATCATGATGGGTTTCACACCCCGTACAAGGGTTCTTTGGTGGCTCCCTTAGACGATTTCTTAGGTTGAAGTCTAGAACACTAAACAAGAGCCTCTTCCATGGCTAGCGATGAGGACCACGGCTTGTGGAAGTTCCCATAGAGGGACACCAAGACTAAAATCCCTTGTTAAGTCACATAAAGCCACACATAAGCACCCTATGGGTCACAAAACTCTCCAAACGTGATTTTAAACATCAATAAGATCTCAAGAGATACGAGTACATCCTTACAATTTCCAACGAGCACCCTACGAAAAAGTAATGGTCTCACTTCTTTCTCGCTAATTTTATCTAAAAGACTTAAGGGGGTCAAAACGCAAGCAGATGCCCCTGTCAATTGACGAAGGGTCATTTCAGATTGTTTACAATATTCAGGAGCTGACCACGCCATCAAATTTTTATTTCGAGCGTTTTTAGCTAGGTTTTTTTTAGAAACACATTTTTTAGCTTTTGGTTAATTAACTCAATTTTCAACTTTTCGCTCAAAATCATACAAGGACCTTCCATCCTCGGATCAATCACCCTCCTAGCCTAAATCAGTGGTTCAGAAATTGATGGAACCATCAAAATCTCATTTTTTTGCCATTTTCTAGGGATTTATCAAAAATCTCATTTTTACAGTTATAGCTTCTTGCTAACACACAAACTCACATAATTCACATCCAAAACCACCCATACCCATTCCAAAAAACCCAATAAGCCATATAAGGTCTAAGATTACTATACAGAAGCTCAAAGTAGCAGAAATATCACAGAAATATAGAATTGAGCCACAAGGTCACAAGGTCATTACACTATTGTTGAATTTGTTAAAGCAACTTAGATACTTGTTGTCACTGTTATGAACAAATCACTATGTAATTGTAAAAAATAGCCACCAAACTCAAGTTTAAGTATTATGATATATTAAAATTATGTTATTTATCACTCAATATCATTTATATAATCAATCAAAAATCAAATTACTTAAGTAAGGTTGATTACATGTTTAATTACTCAATTTTATTCTCTGTAATGAACAGTTTACTATGTAATTGTACAAAATCGTCACTAAAGTCAAGTCTAAGCACTATAATGCATAGGAATTACTTTATTTATTATTTCATATGATTTATATATTCAATTAACAATCAAATTACTCAATTAAGGATGATTAGAAACTCAATTATTTGATTTATTGTCTATTATGAATAAATTATTTTGTAGTTGTACAAAATCATCACCGAACTCATGTTTAAGTACCATAATAAATAAAAATTACTTTACTTTTCATTTAATGTGATTTTTATAATTAATTAATTAAGGTTGACTATGCGTTCAATTACTCGATTTAGTGTCTGTTATGAATAAATTACTATGTGATTATAGAAAATTGCCTTCAAACTCAAGTGTAAGTACTACAATACATAAAAATTATTTCATTTATAATTTAATATAATTTTTATAATCAATTAACAATTAAATTATCCAATTAAGATTGATTGTGTGTTCAATTACTTAATTTATTGTCTGTTATGAACAAGTTACGATCTGATTATACAAAATAGCCACCAAACTCAAAAGTACTATAATGCATCAAAATTATTTTATTTATCATTTAATATGAGTGATATAATCAACTAACAATCAAATTACTCAATTAATATTGATTGCGTGTTTAATTACTCAATTTTCTTGTCTATTATAAACAAATTACTATATAATTGTATAAAATTGCCACCAAATTCAAGTCTAAATACTATTGCACATAAAAAAAATTTTATTTATCATTTAATATGATTTATATGAACAATTGAATTACTCAATTAAGATTTATTAATTGCATGTTCAGTACTTGATTTAGTGTCTGTTATGAACAAAATATTATATAAATGTACAAAATCACCACCAAACTTGAGTATAAGTACTATAATACATAAAAAAAGTATTTTATTTATCATTTAATATGATTTATGTAATCAATTAATAATAAAATTACTCAATAATTTGCTAAAAATATTCTTAACAAGTACAACAGACGTTGAATTAAACAACTACTGAATACAATATAAAAATTGTTTAGACTACCATAGCAATTAATCAAGTTACTGAATAATATTCGTCAAGTATGAAAATTGATACTAGAAATTTATATTTATTGAGACAAAAATAGTCCGTCAAAATAAATTTTAAGGATACATGAATATAAAACAAGAAGTCTTACCGAGCTAGAGGGGAATCAAACAAATCATCAATTCTAACAGAAATATTTTTCTTTGCATTCAGCCATCTAAGAATTCTCAAAGAATTTTCTTCATTTGATAAAATTTTAAATTGAGTCTGAAGATGGGAAATAGCTTCAAACGCCCAAGCCTATATAATATCATCCTAGATCAATATAATGAATAATGAACCAAACATTAATAAAGATAAAATAAATTATTTAATAAAGTTTACAATAAAAGGTAAAAGAAAGTCAAAAAGATTCGTGGCTTAATTTTTCTTTTAAGTCAATTCCTTCCATAGGTATTCAATGACGAGTTTGAAGATTTTTTGGCCCCATGAATGGGCACGAATTTCTTTGAGGTAGACACAAGCTCAATCCATTCATCAAAAATTCTTGTGCTTTGATCGTGTGTACAATGAATACTATGCACAAACCAGAGTAATTATAATGACTTCATGTAACCTTTTGCAACTTCTTCAAAGTTTAGGAGGGCAATCAAATCCTTCTCTCTAAAACTATTTTCAATTAACTTATGAAATTTTTTACGCTTCTTGACACTCTTATAATTCTTAAATTACTTCTCCAACTGACTAGCAACACTAAGGGATCGTCTGGTACTAAAATAAATAATGCATGAATTAGTAATACAGGGATTAATAATGCATGGATTAGTAACGCAGGGATTTGTAATGTGGGGATATTTTTTTATCAAGTATTTGGTTCATTATTTCCTATCTAATCTTGTGGTTGTTCTAAGATTTTACAAAAAATCTTCTTTTCAATTATACCCTTGAATTGTTTAAAAACATAAAGCTATTTCCCATCTTCTTTATATAGTGACTACCCTCACTATGATAAAAGCCAAGTAGATGGACTATTATTATGTCTTGATGTTTCTTGAAAGAGTGTGATGACTATTTTGTAAAGCTATGAAAGCATGATTATATTAAAGTATGAACTATATATGCATGATCTATATCTTCTGTGGGATATAACATAGCCCCAAATGAGATTGGGGGTGAGGACTCAACCCAAGGGTTACTTAATGTAAAGTCTACCTCTACCATAACTACGAGTCACCGTAGGGATGATAATTATGTGC
>JAOTQJ010155330.1:0-30009 GCA_025642045.1 Solanum sejunctum | reverse complement strand
TAGAGGGTCATCTTCTTAGGACTTCCATCTACCGTTGAAGTGCTCCCTTGCATCAGGAGCAGATCGTTGGTATATACCTGTCCCGTCTTGTGATCCATTTTCTGTACATAGAGGTCTGTGGATACATATGGGTGTGGGAAACTATGTTGGTATGATCTTGATTGTATGATGTATTTGTTGGGCGGTTCTGCCGCCGTGGTGACCTTGTCGGCCCACCTTTGTATATATATATATATATGTTCATATGGCAACGTCTGGTACTGTTGGGTTAGCTGTTTGCAGGTGGGGTTGGTTAGAAAAACAGAGGAAACTCTGTCAAAATTTTGTGAAATCCCTTAGCTATTATAAATGGAGATTCGGTATAAGTGTATGTCTGGGTTCCCTATCGGCACCAATCACGGCCCCTGGGTTGGATCGTGACAAAAGGACCCAATGGATGAAACCCACATACCTCAAATTTGAAAATTTCCTTAATGAAGATTTGAATGAAAACTTGAAACTTGAATGAATTTCTTGAGATCCTAAAATGAGTTTGGGACACTTCAATTTGGATGAAATATTTAGCTAAGTGTTAGAGAGGGTTTTGGAGAATGCGTTGAGTGATTTGGAGTTGAAAAATGACTTAGTATAGGTGTTTTTATGCATAGGAAGGCATGATCCCAAGACCCCAAAGCCTAAGACCGAAATAGTAAAACTGACAACAAAATAACACTAGTCCGTGCGCTGGCCTCATCTCGCTAGGTCGCAGAGCCTCTTTGGATAAGGAAATTTTTGAAATATTATTTTTTGCTATGGTTGCTCTAAAATTGGGGTTATACCCATCTCACACTCAATTTTTTCCCTGATTAATATGAAGTCGGCTTTTTGATGTAATGCACAGATTTTGAGATATATGAAAATTATGATTTTGGGTATTTCTGAGGCACATTTTCAGGCACGTTTTTGGGCTTGTTTCAATGGTGTCCTTCAAAGTCCTTTGGAAGAATCAATAAGTCAAAAGTGCCACTTGAGATGCCGAAGCATACATGAAGAAATGATATTCGTACCTCTTTCCCTCTATTCAAGCCTAAGGTAAAAAAGTAAGTCATATCTTTGATTTTAAGTCTTAAGTTTTAGCCCTTATGTCTTTTGTTTTCATGCGTACATGTTCATGGTAAAAGGTTTTGGTGATTTTTGGTGTATATGTTTGTGGATAAAGTTTAAGTGCATGGATTGCATTCATGTTAGGTTGGACATTTTCTAATCATTCTTCTTACACATGTTTTCTTTACATTCGGGGATGAATATTTCCAAAGGCCAGATATTGTGACACCTCTCATGTGCTTCAAAAAAATGCCCTATAGTATATCTATTGGTATCGCAAAATTTGTGTATGATTTCGTAAATTTGACTTCATATTCATTTTTAGGAGGCAAAATTGTGTAGGAAAGGGTGGTTTTCGATTTTTAGATGGCCAGTAGCAAGAAATATGTTTTTGCTATGGGGGCTAAAACAGAAAGAGTATGCAACCAATCCATGTCATGGCCTTATCGCACACTAGTACAAAAAGGGTCTAAACTCATTCCCAGGACAAAATAGGAAAAAATTGAACTTCGTGCAAAAATGTACTAGTCCACTGCAAGCCCGGGTAGCATCCTTATCGCGGACTAGTTCAATAGGTTCCTTAATGTTCTGTTTTCACTTAAGGGCAATTGGGTAATAACTTAATGTCTACATAGATGGGAAACCCTTATTCCTTATCCATTTTTTAGCCCTAAAGCTCTCAAAAATCTCTCAAGTCCTCTTCGAAACATAATCAACTATCACTTTAAAATTCAAGAATCTCAATAACTTGCTTTGGATTTCAAGAGCCCAATTCAAGCCTAAGTCCTTCTCAAGTCTTTCTTCAAATAAACTCCAAGATTAAGGTATGTGGGCTTCAGTCATGGGGATTCTTCTACCCGTGAAGCCAATCCTTCTTATTTAGCAATTTTCATAATTTTTAAGGTTGAATACTTTATAGGTAAATTTTATTATGCATTATAAAATATGATTTGAGTTTTGATTCTTCAAGTATTGATTGATTAAGCATGAATATATGATTAATTATAGGCTCTTAAGCATGCATTGAACTCAAGAAAAGTTTCTATGATTTATAAGCAAGATGTTGAGCCCTTGTACTATATTCTACCCTCTTGTGACTGAGTTATGTCTATATGAAGGGGTCAAGCATGATAATTATTTTACCCTCATGTGCAAACTAAAACTCACTAGAAGGGGTCAAGCATATTACAAGCCCTACCCTCATGTGTAATACATTTCCCGCTAGAAGGGTCAAGTTTATTAAATGTTTTACCCTTTAGTATATGGTATGTGCCCACGCGTAGGGTTCAAGTATATGAATTTGCTACTCATGTCATGTTATCATATTTTTACAAGTCATTCAAGTTATGATTAAATTTATGATTATGTCAAGTATTTCGTGGGAATAGATTTAGCACCGAAAGAGGCTTAAGATAGGGGCTCGACCCAAGGGGTCCTTATATAAAGTCTTGACTTCTGAACTATGTGGAACCACAGGTTTATATTATTTTCCTAAATGGGATTTACAAGTGGATCCAACTAGGACAAGTTACTCACTATGTGGGGTCAAGTTTGGTTTACCTTTGCAAGTAGAGAACTCCTTTTCCGGTGATGAAATGCCCCAAAAATGTATTTTGGAAATGCCTATAATCGTAATTCCTACATATCTCAAAATCTGTGCGTGATATTAAAAATCTGATTTCATATTCTTAATCAAGGGCCAAATTGAGTGGAAAATGGGTATATCCCTGATTTTAAAGGACTCGTGTGAAGAATAATTTTCACTAATTTTTCTTATCTAGTATGCATCGGCAACCAGGCTGAGACGCAAACTAGGTGTGGATCAATATAATTTTGTCCTTTGCGATGGATTAGCATAGCGGACGAGATGCATACCAGTACAAGTTTTTCTTTAATTTTTTGTTCGACCTAAGGGCATTGGGGTCATAGCCTTATGTTCACTTATGCATGAAAACACCTATATTTAGTAATCTTTCAACGCTATATCACTCAAGACCCTCTCAAAACCCTTTCCAAGACTTAACCAAATATCTCACTCAAATTTCAAGGATTTCAAGCATAACTTTGGAACTAAAGGATTCTCTTCAAGCCCCAAGTTCTCTTCAAGCGCAACTCAAGAAAACCCAAGTTTGAGGTATGTTGGTTTTATCCATTGGTTCGTTCACACACGGAGCTCAATCTCCCTTTTTATATAAAGTGCATAATTTCAAGTTGTATCATCTATGGGTATCTCTTATTATGGATTTTGATTGTAAATTATGTTGGGGTTTCATGAAATATTGATTGATTATGTATGTCTATCTATATCAAGCTTATACTATGAATTTGGTTTTTTCTATTGAGATTATGCATGTTTTGGGCTATGAAACTATGATCTATTATGAGATTTGATAATGGATTTCAAGGTACTCTATATGCGGGTTTTACTATGTATTGGTAGGTTGTTTTACATTGAGTTTTCTCATATTATTTTACTCTTGAATTGCATGATTTTAAGCTAGCATTATGAACCGACCAAGTGTTCAATAAAATATCTTGACAAGAATTCTCAAGTTAATGATGATCTGTTACATGATTTATAAGTGATTTTATGATGATTAAGGGCTTGCATGTATGCATTGAATTCATGAGGAGTATCTATGGTGCTACAAGTAGACCACACTTTGTTGGGAGGGTAACATGCCCAATTACCTTGTTAAGGGGGTGATATGCCTCGACCATCTTGTTGGGGAGTGACATGCCTATAACACCATGTTGAGGGGTGGATACCTTGACCACCTTGTTGGGGGATACATGCCCATACCACTATGTTGAGGGGTGGATACCTTGACCACCTTGTTTGGGGGTGACATGCCTATACCACTATGTTGAGAGATAGATCCCTCGACTATAGTGTTTGGGGTGACATGCCCATACCACTATGTTGAGGGGTGGATACCTCAATCACCTTACAAGGGGTGACATGCGTTGGATATCAAGTAGTATTTTGCTTGGTCTATGTTGGTTATGGTCTCTTCCTTCACATATATTTATATTTTGCAAGTTATATGATTTACAAGCATGTTTTACTTAAAGCATTATATTATACTTATCCATTACTTATGATTATGGATTTTGACTATGTTGGCCTATGTCTTGTTGCATTGCATCCTACATACTTTGTACATTCAAACATGCTAATGCATACTCTATGCCTATATGATGATACCATGTACGAACCGGAGATCATCCTCCACGTGGCTAGTTTTGGAATTCAAAAGTAAAGCTTTGGTGAGTCCTCAAGTATGGGGAAACTAGGTATTCTACTCTTACTAGTTGATATCTTTCATGTTAAATACTTGATACTATAAGGGTGAGCTTCGAAGTATCTTGGCCCCCGTTCCATTCTACATTACAGATGTTTTTGGATATTAAGATATAACTATTGCTATGAGCTTGACTCTTGAAATGTTTTATGATTATCAAAGACTTTCCTTATTCTCATTTCCCTTATTTATATCTCTTGTTGTTGTTATTTTGCTTCCGTGACTAAGGATGTGTGATTGATATGCTAAGAGGCTTGTTTGGGGTTCCTTCGGATTCCCCATTCGCCTTGTCATGTCTAGGCCCTATGCTTGGGTCGTGACAGGTGAGGAGATAAACATCGGGATTCCAAGTAGTAGATCGCTTGGTCTTATATGTCGGTTAGGGTCTCCTCCACATATGTATGTTATGTTATGCAAGTTTGACTATCTACATGCATGTTTTAGCTCAAGCATTGATCATATATGTCCTAATTGTCTTATATCTATTAATTATATTTATACATTTTGTTAATTATGATTATGTTATTGTTAAATTTCACCCCGAATACTTAGTATATTTCAAGTACTAACGCATACTTCTTTGCCTACATATCTAACCATGTAGGGACCGAAGCTCCTATTCACCCTCCTCCTCCGCATTGCTAGACGGATCTTTTGAAGACTACTATTAGTGAGTCCTCCACTCCGAAGATAATATCCACCTCACTTTAATTCTCTTGTTAAGGCTTATATATTTTTGGATACTTATCTTTTGAGAGTGAGCGCGGGAGATGTCTTGGCGCCCGTTCTAATTGCATTAGAGGTGTTGTTGGATATGGATATTTTTGTATTAAGATTGACTCCCATTAATCTTATATAGTTATGAAAGACTTTTTTTAGTCCCTTTATTCCCCTCTATGCTTTTTGTGTGTTGATGATGAGATGGAAGTCCCAAGTCCCTAAAACATCCCCATAGTATGAGTCACACTTACCCACCTCTTAGACTTTATTTGTTATGTGATTCATGCAAATTCTCTTCCCTATAACATCCCCATAGCAATAGTCCAAAGTTTTACATCTCTTAGAATTATTTGTTACTTGGTTATTGTTTAATTATGCTTATACAACCAAGGATGTCCAGATGATATGCTAAGAAGTTTGTTTGGGTTTTCTTCAGGTTTTCCATTCATCGTGTCACATCTAGGCCCTAGGGTTGGATTGTGATAGATTAGTGTTCTAATTATTTATAGGATAGACTAATAGAATACCTCTCTATATTAAATGACTCTATGATTCATGCTTATGATTATTCCTTGAGAGTTTTACTTAGCACCAAGTAGAACATGTGATGAATGTGGAAGCTCCTCGTTAGTAGAGATATAAGATCATTAGTACAATTCTATTATTTCACAATTACATGCCATCGTAGGAAATAGGGGTCACCTGCTAATAGAAGTTGATTTCTAGACCACCTGTTAGAAAAGGCTTGCTTAATAGTTAGCTTTAGTGGATCTACTTAGGCATCTTAGGAGATCACCTTGGAAAATGATCTCCCTTTTCTTCTGATTAGAAAAACATTGGGACCCATGGTTTAGGTCACATGGTTTATGTTGATTAAAAGTTATTCCTACACGTGTTTATGGTCAACCCCCCCCCCCCTTCATGTTACTACTAATGGTATTTCTCATAAGGGTATATGACTCCCTCTTCAAGTATGCAAAGTGTTCTTCATTATGATCACTAATGTCTTATTAATAGTAAAAGGGTCCTTCTCCTAAAGCAATACATTGTTTTCCTAAAGGTGTTACTAATTTACTTGTTCCTAACAACCTACCTTTCTTGTCATTGTAAGTTTACTAGATTTATCATGCATTCAAATAAGTGTATGTTTCTTAGTTTCCACATACATTATCTTATGTTCCACATCTTAAGTAGTGTTTTAAATGATCTTAAGGTTCATTAGCTCATAACATGTACATTCTTGCATTGCATATCCACATACTTAGTACATTCCATAGTACTATTACATACTCCATGCCTACATGATTTTACCATACTGGGATCGGCGCTCTCTAATATCCTCCATG
This sequence comes from Solanum sejunctum, assembly GCA_025642045.1. Classification (NCBI taxonomy): domain Eukaryota; kingdom Viridiplantae; phylum Streptophyta; class Magnoliopsida; order Solanales; family Solanaceae; genus Solanum; species Solanum sejunctum. The sequence continues at coordinate 23,555 of JAOTQJ010155330.1, read as the reverse complement.
TGGCTAGCTTTGGCTTGTTGAAGATGAGAGTTGTTGAGTCCTCTGGTTCGGGAATAATATCCTACTTTTTTTCATGATTGATGTATTAAGACCTTTGGACTATCTAGTTGTATTGTTTTTCAATATTTTGTTTTAGGATGAGCTTTAAACATGTCGTAGCGCCCGCCATGTCTATGTTAGAGGTATTGTTGTACAAAGTATTAAGAGTTTATGTTTGAATTTATCATAATGGATTTTATTTTGATTTCCCTTTAGCCCTACTCCCTATTTAAATTCTGCTTTTTTTAAATTCAACTCCTATGAAATTCTTGTTGTACTCTAAAAGGCTTGGGTGAGGTACCTTCGGTTCCTTATTCATCGTATTATGAATAGGACCTAGACTCATATCATGATAGGATGTTCAGAGGTTATCTAATGAGTTGGTGAGATTACAACTTTTAGATAAGGGTAGTGTGCTTGCTTTCATTGAGACCTGATGTGCTGCCAAAATACAGCACTTGCTTAAAACTTGAAATTTGTGTGTTCTCAATGCGATGTTAGTGGGTTTTATGTGTTTTGTGTTTATATTTGTAGGATTATAACTTGGACATGATTTTGGGGAAAGTTACAGAAGTCATTGTAGATTTGTTGTTATACGAGACACCTTACAAGCCATAGGGGCCATGTTTCTGAAGTTAATTCAATGAACATGCAGATGAGTTGTAGATTAGTTTATGAGCCGTAGAAGGTATTTCGTGCCTTGAGGATCAAAGGAAGACTTTCTAAAGTTTATCATACGAGACCCACTTTATGGATTGTAAATCATTTTACTAGTCATAAAGGAGTATCATAAAGAGAAAATCTAATTTTTCAGCAATAATGTAGAAGACCCCAAAAGATTTGAATTTTAATTATTATAAATACGTCTTTTAGGTTATTTTTTATAAGTTCTCATTAGTTTTGATAAGTTTTAGCCTAGTACTCAGAGAACTCAATACTTAAAGATGGTAAATTGTAAGAGAGTCTTTGAGAACACCTGTGGTTGAATTTGATCTTAAAGCTTTTGATTCTTGTTGACATTGGATTGCTTGCTCTTAAATCTATTGTGTAAGAACTTAATTATGTCTTATAAATTCATAATCTTTTCATCTACACATAGCATGAGTAGCTATATCCACAACTAGAGTTGTGGGGACCATCAAGAACTAACAAAGTAAAATTGGATAATTCACAATTCTTGGAAGGTATATATGCAGGTATTAATTAACTCTCTTCGTTTTGTCAGTTCTTTTAGTGGTGACCAACTGTAGAACTCGCCTAGTATTACTGACTGGACCAAGGTAGTAATAAATAGGAAAAGAGATTAATTAACAAGATTCGATTAATGTGTTCTTGTCTAATCAACCAAACTAGGCCAAGGGGAAGTTGTACTGGGACTAATAGGTAATGGTTAGTAATGCACTATGGAGATGGGCCAAGTCGCACAATGAAATTCACCTCTCACCTTTGACCAAAGGTCTTGGTGAACTTAAATTGTTGTCCTACATGCTATACACTAGACAAGAATTAGGTTATTCGGTGATATTGAGCTAGGGAATCATAGGGAATACAATACTCTAGATTCTCTCCATTATTGACTTTTCTCTTATAATAGTTAGTTTATTTTATTGTTGATCATTGCAATATCCCCCTTTTAGAGGATAAAGTTGGTTAATTACTCGAATTGCAAATTGGTAAATTTTCTTGAGTCTACATATTCCGTGTGGGATCGACCCTAACCTTGGTTAGATTCTATATCTTAACAATGACCGCTTTATCCTTTTGAATGGAGGTGTAACTTGGGCAACATCAAGATTTTTGCGCCATTGCCGCGGAATACGGCTAGACTTAGTGAATTTATTAGTAAGTCGAGTGTTAACTTAGTTCCCTTATTTTACTTTTGTTTGGTGTTTTTGTTTGTTTTCAGAGTGTACGAGTAGTGTATGCCCAACACTCAGAGTCAAGGTAATCCCCTAACTCTGAATATCAATGATAATGAGGATGCTAGGAATAACCTCCTTTGGAGGACATTCCACAGCCTCAGGATTTCAACGCCAATGCTTACTAGTGGAATCAGTATAGGTCGAATCCTATTGCTATAGAGGTGACTGAAGCTTTGTGTTGCCACCATTGCTGGCAGACACAAAGTTTACAATCTTAAGTAGATTACTTCAGATAGTGCAAAACCATGGGCTATTTGTGGGCTTACCATCGAAGGATCCTCATAGCTACTTGCACAATATGGCATTTGTCTGCAAGAGTGTGATAGGAACATAAAATCTTTCTATGGATATTGTGGGACTTCATGTCTTTCTATTGTCTCTTATGAGCAATTTTGAATTATGGCTATCTGAGCTCCCAAGAAGTTCAATCACCAGTTGGGTAGATTTGCAAAAGGCCTTTTTGTAGAGGTACTTCCCTAGAGCAAAGAAGCTCAAGTTGAAAGACTAGATTAACACCTTCGAAGAACTTCCTTTTGATTCAATAAGCACTACTTGGGTACAGTTCACAAAATATCTTAGGAGCGTCCCTGACCATAAGGTAGTTGATGACACCTCGGTAGAGATATCCTATCATTACCTTGATAAGAACAGCTAGACATGTGCTAACACTATCATGGGGGGCATGTTTCTAGATCAACCATTTGCAAGGATTATAGAGCAAATAGAAAGAGTGGTCAAGACAAATCATTCATGGGCCAGTAGGATAGATCTTACACAAAGAGTTCATGTGTTGTCAGTTTAGGTCTAGAGCAAGCTAGAATTAATGAAGAGATCATCATGCAGCATGCACAGATTCACACAAGTATAGAGATAATGATGAAGCAGAGCGAAGAGAGAGTGAATACAATGGTTTATTAACCTCTACATGCACCCATGTAGGGGGAGCTATACTATGATAAGGAAATATATTTTCTTATTGATCAGACAGGGGGTTTCCGAACTAACTCCCAAGGGTACAATCAGGACTATTGGCACTAAGATCAGGGAACCCCGGGAAAAAAGATCAAACTAAATAAACGGATTATTCATCCAAATTTCAGTTTGAAACCTTGATCTAGGCCAGCCCAACTTCGATAAGGTCCCATCTCTCTTTCTTCTGTGACTCAAGTCAAAACTTTGGTAGAGATGGAGCTTATGGAGACAACCACAGAGGTTATTATGATAGGAATAGTGGTCCAGATGTAAAGTAGGGTTGTACAAAAACCTTCAGAAATGATTCGTATATGCCACCACGCAATCGTGACACAAGTTCAAGCAATTCCAGAATTAAGGAGATGTTTGATCACCTATTGAAGAAGGTTGAGACACAGGATGAGTCTTTAAGGGGCATGAAATCTAAGATTTCAAGTATCAATCAGAAAATAGAGTCTCAATCTACGGCCATCAAATAGATGGAACAATAGTTTGGTCAAGTGTCGATTCATCTTAATCAACATCAACAGGGTACACTGCCTATCAATATAGTGGAAAATCCTAAAACTGAAGGGTAGTGCATGGTGGTCACTACTCGGGGTAGCAAGAGCACTATTGATCCTCCCATGTTGGTTGATATAGAAGATGTTGGTGAGGAGATAGTTGGAGCTAAGGATATGGAGGAAGGAGATGATCATCACAAGGATAGGATGAGTAAAGTTGTTGATGCACCATAGAGCTTGAAGCCCATTCCTAGGCTTCCTCTTCCCTTCCCTCAAAAAACTAAACAGAGAGAGGAGAAAGGCAAATTCAATCACTTTCTATCCATCCTAAAGGAGGTCTCTATCAATATCCCTCTCATCGAGGCATTTATATTGATCACCAAAAAAATACACTGTAAGTATGGAGCTCTCCCAAGAGCTTCAACATTGCAGTGCTATGACTACGAGGTCCTTAGTTCAGAAGCATAAAGACCCAAATGCTTTCACCATACCCTGCATCATTGGAGATATGAAGTTTACAAGGGCACTATTTAATCTAGGTGCCAGCATAAATCTGATGCCCCTTGCAGTCTATGAGAAGCTTGGATTAAGAGCCCCTACTCCAACTAGCATGCGGTTATTAATGGTGTATCACACGGTGAAGAAGCCTGTCTGGATATTATAGGATATGTTGGTAAAAGTTGAGAAGTTCATATTCCCTGCAGACTTTATAATCCTAGATTGCGAAGTTGACTTCGATGTCCCAATCATCTTGGGAAGACTATTCATGGCCATTGGACGAGCCCTAGTTGATGTGGAAGCTAGCCAAATCAGGTTTAGATTAAATGACGAAGAAGTTATCTTCCATATCCATCAGTCCGTGAAGCATCCAAATAAGTTGAAGAGTGAACTCTGGGAAATTAGAGAAGTCTGAGTAACCAATTCGCCTAAGTCATGATGTATTAATAAATAAGGCAATACTTGGGAGTTAACCCAAGGTTTTTGATATAATAACATAGTGATAAGTTTATTTTCAGCTTTTAGATTTATAGGTACTTATTTTCTTGTGTTGTGATTATAATTTTGGACATTGGGCTAGCTGTATATAGGGTAACAGTGTTTTTTATGAGGAGTATGTAGGTACAGGACTAAGTAAGCTAGTTTGGCTGAAGAGAGCATCAAGTTAAGTCTCCATGACTAAGTCTATGGACCATAAATCACTTTAAGACCCATACCCCACCTCGTAGAGAATTCTAGTAAGCAGAAAATCATGTACTCTAGTCCACAAGCCAACTTTATGATCCAAAGATCAAACAACGGATCGAGAATGGGACTCATGGACCTCAGGTAAGTTTATGATCCGTAGATCAAACTATGAATCGTGAATGGGGCTCATGGACCTCAGGTAAGTTTACTAAAAATTCACTAAGTGTTGAGTGTTCTACAACCAACTCTATGAGCCTTAAAAGACTTTACGGCTAATGGATTGGTTCGTGAAACCTAATCCTAAAAACTAGGATTGGATATTCTACGAATCTATGATTTATGAGCCATAAAATACTCTATGGCCCATAATCTAGGTTTTGTAGAGTCCAGGCCCATTAACCATTTGTTGACCCCATCAATATATAAATAGAGGGGTCAAATTATTTGACCCAATTCTTGACCTAAAATTACTAAATTGACCTGACCAACCTATCCCCTTATATTTTCTGATCATCACCGGCCACCATACACCGAATTTCCGGCAAGATTCCAACAGCCCTAGGGTATGCTTCTAGCATATCCTTCATCTTTTTCTCTTTAATCTCAAGACTTGGTAAATTTTTTTATTAAATTAAAAACTATAATTTTCCTTGTTTGAATGATTGATTTGAAAATATGTGGGGTATGGAGTTTAGACACAAAATTTATGTTTGAATTTAATACGCTGATGAGTTAAAATTATGGTGCCCATGTTTGAATTATTGACTAAGTTCAGAATTGGGTATTATGGCCTTATGTGAATGTTAATTATTTGTGCCTATCCTGTCACTAGCCTTATGTGATTGAATAATTGTGTTTGTGAATTGGTGGGTGATGATATAGGTACATGATCTTATTTGAATCAATTAGAGGTGGTCGAAATCATAGGGTAATACATGCTTAATCACTTTTGATGGGATGTATGCATGTAGAACATGTTGGGGGTAAGAGTTGTAGTATTGAAAACATGAGGATGCATGTGTATTGCTTTGATGATTATAATTTGTTGGTTGATATAGACTTTTAGGGTCCATATGATGGACTTAGAAACTCAGGGTGATTGAGTTTTCTGGTTCCTGGGTGACTTTTACGGCCCATGGTATAATCCACAAGTCGTAATTACCCCTCGTGCACAATTTTATAAACCTAATGTTTCTAAGTGTCTATTAGACAAGACCTTTTATGAGTCATAGATCACTTTACGGCTTATATATAGGTCTTGTAGATCCCTACCTGAACTTAATTATTCACAAAAATCTCTACAACCTAGTCTCGGTCAGATGCAAAGTTGAGGTATAGTGCCATGAAGAGGAGCATAGTTGAGATGAGATGCAAAGTTTGAGAGATATCTATGGGGTCTTATGTATCTTAATGGTCCCATTATCGATTAGAGTTGATGATTTCCTACTTGAGTCCAAATAACTGATTGTCAAGGTGCCTAAATGATTTGAGTTATTTGAGTACCAACATCCAATTTGTGACAGATGATGCGAGTGTCAAAAGGTATAGAACGAGAATCTTGTGAGATAGATTATAGGAGTATGATTAACCTACAAGGTAGCACATGGTGACTTTGAATTAAGTTTGACCATAGTAAGAGTGTGCAGCAATACTTAGGCCTTGATGAGATCCATAAGATTTAGATGATGATGTTTTATAATGAATTAATGAGTTTTTTGTTCGTGAGTTGATGTTCACCATTGAGTTTAAGTGTTTACGTTCTTGAGTGTATACGCACCTTAAGTAATCTCGTGGCTTACTCATAATTGAATGATCATATGGGGAGATAATGTAACACCCTGTAAAATTACAAAAATAATCCGAGAGAAGAGATTTGCACATAATGTGTCTTCCCATGCTTCAATAGAAAATTCGAGGCTAGATATGTGATCAGCGTGAAAAATTGATGGGGAAGTGGTCTCAGTTGATTTTTAGAGCAACCATATCAAAAGTTAATTTTTTGATGCAAAACGGATTTTCAGTGAGGGTGCACGATACACACCTACCGTGGACCAACACTTAATTTTATTATAAAAATTTTCTACGGCATTATAAAACTACTTTAGAAAATTTTCAATAAAAAATACCCAAATTTAACCTTGTCGGCATCGCAGACCCTGTGTCCCACGATGGATGTTTTTTGAATTTCGTGAGGGGCATTCCAGACCTTTCCAAACACCTTCTAGACTCAAACCATGATAAGAATAGATCATTTTAAGTATAAAAAGGTTTTAACCTATTCTTAAGCCCTTCTAATTTCTTGAAAAGACTAGGGCTAAAGAGAATAGAAAGAGGAGCGAGGAATTGAAGAGTTCGAAGAGATTTCCTTGAGGTTGCTCATCCAAAACATCAATCTAGGTATGTAAGGCTACTTATACTGTTGGATTGATTTCATCCATGAGCCCCACATATTGATCCTTTGACATTGAGTTCAAGCGAAGTTTCATCCTAAATTCTTGAATTAAGTTTTTGTGTTTTCTATTGTCTTAATGAGTTTTCTCGTATACAAATATCTTGATGATGTTCTTGAAGTTGAGTATTTAATTGGTTGTATGTAAATGTCTTCATTCACATGAACCCTAATTAAGGACTATGTTTGATTTTATGCATTATTTTGAAATTGAAGTTGATGGTCATACTGACCATGTTAAACACGGATGATTTTTTAGCATATTTTACTGAGTCTGCATGAATATGAGTTTTGAGCATAAATAATGATTTGACAAGGAGTTTTGACGATACCTAAATGTTTTTTAAGCATATTTTATAAAGGAGAGCACTTGATATTTTGAGAAAGTATTTTGTTGATAATGTAAATGCATTTTCAAAATATGTTTATTGATGAAAGATGGTGATGATGATGTTTGAGACGAGTTTTAAAGAAAATATTTTGGAAGTACTATTGGGCACCGAGTTGGTAAGAGAAAATACCCCATAACTACGTTGCTTGCTTAGGATAGTTATGTTGCATGTTCTGGAAACTCTTGTCCCAAAAATATAGACAGGGTTGATGGATCATGATTCCATGAGGTTGAGGTTGACGTCCTTACCTTGTCAAGTAATAGATAGGAAAACAACGATGTCGTGTTCATTGTACACTATCAAAGAGGATAGTGGGATGTCTGTCAATTAGAGAAACTCCCTAATTTACATAACATATTTGATCAATTTGCATACTAGAGTTTCTTTTGAGGTGCATTACTTTATTATAAAATTCAAACGATTTGGTGTGAGTTGCATACTATTGAGTTATTAACAAAGCATGACTTTATTCTTACACTTGCATGTCTTACTGAGTTGAGTTGAGTTCATTTTGAGTTGAATTATTGATTTGATTATGTCCTTTCCCTTCCAAATATTTTACATACTCGTATATTCCACGTATTGGCGCCTATTTTGGTCTACATCATCTCACGATGTAGAAGAAGGTATTAGAGGACTCAGCCGATGCACAGTTGAAGTTCAAATTCGCGATTCCAGAGATGGCGAGCCCTCCTTACCTTCAAAGGAGCCTTTTTACTTTCAATAGTACTTTATTTTTGTGAGTTCGTAGCCATGGATTGTCATGGTACCATCTAGATATTAGATGTAGAGGCTTCATAGACATTGAGTAGAGGTTGATAACTGCCATTATTTTCTAAACTTTGTTCCTTCAAAACATTTATCTATGAGAAGATTTAGTCACTTGATTTATTTCTTGATTTCTACTTGAGTATTCTTCCTTTGTTGAGTCTAAGGTGACGATGAAGCCAAGTGGTTTGCTCGGGGACTAGCAGTAGTCTCTGAGTGTCGATCACGCCAAGGGTAACCTCCCAGGGCGTGAAATATAAGAAACAGAAATCATAATCTAAAACCATCCCAAGTTCGGTTCACATGTACAAGCCTATATTACATCATAGTCATAAGGAAAATAATACAAGTCTCAATTATCTTTGTTTCTTGAATACAACAAAAGAAATAAAGAGGTCTGATCATCTTGAGAGTAGGCTTGAACAGATAAGAAACTACCTTTCCATCTATCACAAGCTCGGTTCGTAAAGAGAGAAGCATCAACTAGATTCGAGCTTATAATCTATACATATATGTAGAAACAAGGGTGTGCACCAATAAGTACTTAACAAAAGTACCTAAACGCAGGTAAAGAATAAAGAAGACGAGTACTCTTTCCATCCAACAATATACATCCGATACTATAACCTTGTACACAGGGAAGGCCAACATACAAACAATTTTAGAAAAATCATTTTTTGGAACAAAATCGCTATGTCAGAAAAGTGTGTGACGTGTCTGCATCGAGGACTTGCACTTATTTTTTGTAGCATTATTTTCTATAGGATTAGAAAATCTATCAAAAGATTTTTGAAGGAAATAAATGTGGGTGGATCAAGTTCACTTCGCGGACCTGGTACACTGACTTATTCCACCAAAGTTCAACATTTTTTATTTTTCAAGGGGCATTCTAGACTTTTGTTGACTGCTCTTAAACTTAATCCATGGCATATATAGGTTGGTTTTTTGCCTAAAAAGGGTTCCTAATGCCATTCTAAGGTCTTTTATGCTAATACTAAGTAAGACCTTGAGCAAATAAGACGAGAAAAGGCTAGGGCTCAATAGGATTGAGACTAATATCTTGAAAATTTGATTGTCTATGTTCATCCCAGGTATATAAGCCAACCTAAAGCATGAAACTGTTCTCCTATGTACCCCTTGATTGAGATAGATTGACGGATGAAAGTATTGAGTCTCTATGGATGTTTTCTTAAATATTTTCTTGGAATTTATACATGTCTTATGTATCTTTATATGTTAATGATCATCATAAATTATATTTACTGAATAAATGCTTTTACATGAGTTATTTAAGAAACCCTATATGTTATTTCATAAAAAAATTATGTGAATAAACCTAGAAATTGAGGCTAAAGCCTTGATTTGAGAATGTTGATTATGATTGTGATGTGAGCATGATGATAGGTTGATAGAACTTGATGGTCTTGTGAGTCTTCATAACTGAAATCCATGATTGGTCTAAATTGATAGTCCTTTTAATTATGGTCTATGCTCCTCTTGAAAGATACGATTGAGAATTGATTAGATAGTTGATAGGGTTAAAGGCTCGATTATGATAGAATTGATGGATTGTTATGAGTCCTTATAAGACTCATTGATTTAATTAATTTGGAGAGATTGTTTATGAGCATTGAGACTTAGAAGGAGTACCGAGAACTGGATTGAGTGAGAGTAAGTCCAGCTCGGACTTAATAACTATATCACTAAATATAGGAGAGGGTTAAAATCATTAAGTCGGATGTTACCTCTTAAGAAGTCCCTAAAACAATAGAGGACTCATTTGATTGGATCTATTACAAATTGATTTGTTCTTATCGTAGCAAGATATCAAAAGATTGTGGCAACATTACTATCACTGGCTTATAAATGATTATTGTCGGATAAGAGAAACTTCCACATAGGTTGTATATTGATAGTACTCTGATTGGATTGGATTCAGATTGGATTGGATTTATATTGATAAACTATTGTTTAGTCTTTATTCTTGTTTTAGATAGACATTGGACATTTTGATCAAGCATTTTTGAGTTGATGTTATTCTACATGTATCTATTTCATTCAGCTATTTTACATACTCATATATTCTTTGTTATGATGTCAATTTGGACGCAATAACTTATGATGCAGAGATAGGCACAGCTCATAGGTGAGTCCTACCTGATCTCGAAGGATGCACATTATTTATTTCATCTAGCTTTGAAAGTTTGACTTCAGGTTTGCTTTCATTTTGAATTAAGCTAGCCATGGACCTGTCATTGTGCAACACCCCCTAATTATTTCCTACCTGATATGGATGTATATGTGCAGGAGATATTGAGAAAAAGCTATAGAAGCAAGTTTACAAGAGTCATTACGACCCATATAGAGGTTTATGTATCATAACAGGGGTCTATTAAGGAATTTCACTAACTCTAAGTTTCAAGACCCTTAAGTTTATGAGAGGATTTTACGACACATAGAACCCTTTACGACTCATAGAGGAGGGTTTCATGACAAATTCTAGTGAAGTCCAATTTCTAGTTCCCTGTTTACGAAATGACATCTACAACTAATAGAATAGTTTATGACTCGTGAAATGAGGCTTTGTGTCAATTTCTAGTAACTCAGATTTTTGGACGTCCAGTCTATGAGAGGTAGTCTATGACCCACAGAATGCCCTACAAGTCATAGACGGTGTCTCATAGACCTAGATGACAATTTTACTGAGGGTTCTTTTGTCCTTTTTAGTTTCTTTTAATTAGAACCCTAGGCATTTATAGGCTTGAATAAAGTCTTGAAACCAACCCTAGGTGTATTCATTTATCATTCTTCACCTTAGGGAAATTTTTGAGAATATTGGAGGAGAAAGAGGAGCTAGGGTTTCAATTCAAGTGCAAGGGTTGATTAAAGATTGACTATTCTACCTATTCCCAAGTATGTAAGGCTTATCAAAGTGTAAAATTCCTTTCTTCACATGCCTCTTCAACATATTGAGTCAATATTTGGAAAAGAGTTGATATTTGAGAAATTCTACTACCCTAACTTTAAATCTTTATTTTCATCATGAGGTTTCATTATACAACATAAGATAAATTCTATATTGCATGAGTATTGATATGATATTCACTTATGTATTTCATACTTGATAGCATGAACCCTAAATCACATGATCTTATGAAAATGCTATTCATATCATCAAATACTTGAGTTGATGTAAGTTGAGCATTTACAGTTGAGTAATTTGAGTATGATTGATTATGAGAAGCATGTTGCGTTGCATCACATATATCACTATATATGAGTATTTTTCTTGCACTACATGAGGAGTCAAGTTGAGTGAGTCTAGATGATCGTTTGAGTCTGAGTCCAGCTGATTGGTTAAATTGAATTGATTGAATTATGAGTAATTGAGATGAGTTGATATAAGATATTCCAAAGGGGTGGAGTTTGAGTTGATTGATGAGTTAATTGATGACTTAATTGATGAGTTAATTGACGAGTTAGTTGATGAGTTGATTGATGATTGAACATACTTTAATCTTGGGGGAAGCATCTAGCGCCAAGCAGGGAGCGAGTAAATATCTACTTTAGCCCATAAAGTTACCTTACCAGTGTAGGATAGTCATTACATCTCATTTTGATGACTCTTATCCATAAGTGGACACTTCATATGAATCCATGAGAAAGTTAATCGCCTTTTTTCATGGCAAGTTAAGGGTAGGCATGGAAACGACGTCAAATTCATCTTGTATCACTTAATTAAAGATGCTAGGATGTGGATATTGGTTAAGAGAAACTCCCAAGAAACACCAATTGAGCATGATGTTTTAAAACTAGTCTATTGTTACTAAGCTTACTTTAAAAGCATGATTTATTCTAAACTTGCATAAATTGATTTGAGCATGAGTTATTGAGTCTAGGTGAGTCAATTGAGCTTTACTTTTCTTGAGCTATTTTAAGTACCAGTATATTCCATGTATTAACATCAATTTGGGTCTATATCCTTTTATGGTGTAGATACAGGTGATAGAGGACTTCAGCCTGTGCATCGTTGAAGCCTAGTTCAGTACACGCGATTATTGGTAAGCCCTCCTTGCATTTCGGAGGAGCCCTTCTTTTTCCTTCTTATTTTCATTGAGTATTTACTTCTTTGATTGAGGTGCCCCTGGACTGTCATGGCACCATCTAGACTTGTTAAGTAGAGGCTTCATAGACACTAAGTAGAGGATTGTCAAGTATTTTATATTCTAAACTTATTTACTGAATACTATAAGTAGTTAAGTTAAATTTTATTTCATATAATGCCTTACTATTTGAGTTATTTTTCCACTGTCGAGTTTATATGATGATGAGGCCAAGTGGTTCTCTTGGGGAATCAACAATGGTTCTTCAAGTGCAAGCCATGCCAAGGGTACCCTCTCGGGGCGTAACAAACTTGGTATCAGAACACAGAGTTCAAGAGTCCTAAGGAGTCTATTAAGCCATGTCTAGTAGAGTCTTGTTTATGTGCGTGTTATGCACCACATTTCAAAAGTAGGAATCTATCTATCATTAGGAATGGTTGCACTTCTTTGGTATTCTGAGTTCGTGCAATAGAGTTGAAAACTCTACAAAACTCTTTTCTAAGTCATGTTTACGCTATTACAGATCATGTGTCTAAGATGCACCATAACCCAGAGAAATTCCTCTGCTAGTAATGCTGAGAACCTTATTTCAGAGGTGGCCCCTCAGATAGAAATGAGGGGGCTGAGGTCGACCAGCCAAGACTACTAGTGTTCTTATGACACCTAATATTCCATATGCTCCTACCACCAAGGCTGACTTCAGAGAAGCTATCGCCATGCTCACCTAGTTGGCAGTAGCCTAGAGCAGGAACCAGGGCTCATAGACTCCTAATTTCTTGCTTCCATGAGCCAATGACTGCTTCCTGATTAAGAGATTTTCTGAGGATAAACCCACTAGTCTTCACTATATCCAAGGTTGAGGAGGACCCTTAGAGATTCATTGATGAGATGTGGAAGGTGTTGAAAGCCATGCATGTGACTGAGACTGAAGGAGTTGAGCTTGGTGCCTATCAGCTCAAAGATGTGGCTAATGTTTGGTACATTCAGTGCTAAGAGAGTCGAAGTGATGATGCTGAGCCCGCTACTTGGGATGAGTTTGAGAGTGTCTTCCTCGATCACTTCTTTCCTCAAGAGTTGAGAGAGGCAAAGGTTAAGGAGTTTGTGAACGTGAAACAAAAGGGGATACTGTTAAAGATTATAGCTTGAAGTTCATCTCATTATCTAGGTATGCCCCAGAAATGGTCCAGGATATGAGAGCAAGGATGAGGAAGTTGTGTTTGGATTGGGTAAGCAGGTGAAGAGGGAGTGCGAGGTGGATTGCTGATCCCAGGTATGGATATTTCCAGAATAATAGTTTGTGCCTAACAAACTAAAAAGGGTAAGAAGAAGGACAAAGAAGAGCTCCTGTGTAAGAAGGCCAGATCAGCATGGCCTGAGCCTGCCTAGACTAAGCAAGGTAAGAGAGATAGGTCTTATTTCAAGAAGAGGTCTTCTATCTATGTATCGCCTTTGGCTAGTCCACCAAACCCAAACCACAAGTCCTAATGTCAGCCAAACTTTAGGGCACAGGGTTCACAATCTTAGGCGAGTGTGAGTCTGGGATCCAAAGGGAAGCTACCTTGTGGGAAATATGGCAGGATGCATTTGGGAGAGTGTAGAGATGGAGGGAATAGTTATTATAAGTATGGCCAGCAAGGAAATTTTCAGAGGAAGTGTCTAATGTGGGGCAATAAGGCTCAGACCTCTACCACTGCACCACCAGTGAGGGGTAACCAAAGAGGTATTGCATCGAGGGCAGGCAGTGGGACAAACTATTTATATGTAATGGCGAATCAGTAAGACCACGAGATTGCACCAAATGTTGTGATAGGTATCTTCAAGTCTTTACCTTTCCTTGTGATGCATTACTTGATCTAGGTGCAACTTGTTCTTTTGTGACGCCATATGTGGCAAGTGGATTTGAGATTCTTCCTGAGTGCTTGCTTGAGCCATTTTCTATTTCTACTCTTGTTAATGATTTCATTCGAGCTGAAAGGATCTATAGAGATTGTGTGGTGTACATCTATCATAGGGATTCTCTTGTTGTGATTTGATTGAGTTAGAGATGGTTGATTTTAATGTGATCCTTGGTATGGACTGGATTTACGCCTATTATGCCATTGTTGATTATCAAACCTAAACTATCAAATTCTAGTTGAATGACTCTATTATTCAATGGAGGAGAGATTTTGTTGCTCCAAATGGTAAGTTTATTTCTTACCTCAAAGGCCCATGACTGATTTCTAAAGAATGTATCTATCACCTCGTGTGAGTCAAGTCTGATGATGTTGAGCCACCTACTCTTGAGTCTGTACTAATTGTCAGCAAGTTTCCTGATGCGTTTCTTAAGGATCTGCCCGAAGTCCCTCCTTATAGGGAGAGCAACTTCGGAATTGATATTCTTCCTAACACCCAACCTATCTCTATCCCACCATATAGAATGGCCCCTGTGGAGTTGAAAGAGTTAAAGGTGCAATTGAAGGATTTGTTAGAGAAAGGATTCATGAGGCTGAGTGTCTCTCTATAGGGTGCTCCAATATTATTCATGTAAAAGAAGGATAGTTCCCTAAGGATATGTATTGATTACCGTCAATTGAATAAGGTAACTATTAAGAATAAGTATCTCCTTCCAAGGATTGATGATTTGTTAGACCAATTTTAAAGTGCCACTATTTTCTCTAAGATAGACCTCAGATCAGGCTATCATAGGTTAAAAGTAAGAGAATGGGACATCTCGAAGATGGCTTTTTGAACCCGATATAGTCACTTTGAGTTCTTGGTGATGTCATTTGGGTTGACAAATGCACCCGCAACTTTTATTTACCTAATGAATAGAGTGTTCAAACATTATCTTGACATGTTCGTGATTGTATTTATTGATAATGTTTTGGTATATTCTAGAGATGAGGAGAAGCATGCAAATCACCACAGAATCGTTTTGCAGACACTCCGAGACAATAAGATATATGCAAAGTTTTCTAAGTATGAATTTTGGCTCAAATTAATGGCTTTATTAGGTCATGTGATTTCTAGAGATGGAATTCAACTGGATACTCAAAAGATTAAGATGATCAATAACTGGCCCAAACCAACTGCTCCAGATGATATAAGGAGTTTTCTGAGATTGGCTGGCTATTATCGAAGGTTTATTGAGGGATTCTCTTCCATATATACATCCTTAAATAAATTGACTCAAACAAAGTTTAAGTCTCAATGATCTGATGAGTGTGAGAAGAGTTTACAAGAGTTGAAGATGAGGTTAATCACTGCACCAGTGTTGACCTTGCCTAATGGAACAGATGGATTTTTTTATCTCCTGCAATTCTTTGAGAGTGGGATTGGGATATGTGTAGATGTAGAAGGGAAATGTTGTTTCTTATGCTTCTAGACAGCTTAAGGTGCATGAGAAAAATTATTCTACTCACAACTTAGAGTTGGAGGTAGTGGTGTTTGCTATCAAATTACGGCAGCACTATTTATATGGAGCACATATTGACGTATTCACAGACTACAAGAACCTGTAATACGTTTTCACCCAGAAGGAGCTCAACTTAAGGTAGAGGAGATAGCTTGAATTGCTTAAAGACTATTATATAAGCATCCTATATCATCCAAGTAAAGCTAATGTGGTGGTTGATGCTCTTAACAGATTATCCATGTGGAGTATCGGCCATATAGAGAAGAAGAAGAGAGAATTAGCTAAAGAAGTCCATAGACTTGCATGAATAGGAGTTCAATTAATTGAATCGGGCGAAGGAGGAGTTCCTGTACATAAAATATTTGCATTATCTCTAATAGTGGAGGTGAAGGACAAACAATATCAAGATCCCATCTTACTATAGTTGAAGGAGGATGTGCATAAGAAGAAAGCGATGGCTTTTGCCAATGGGGGAGATGGAGTATTGAGGCATCAAGGCAGATTATGTGTTCCAATATTAATGGTATTACAGAGAGGATCATGGCAAAGGCCCACAGTTTAATATATTCCATCCATCCAGGATTGACTAAGATATACCATCACTTGAGAGAAGTCTACTGGTGGAGTGGAATGAAGAGGGATTTTGTTGAGTTCATTTCTAAGTGCCCGAATTGCCAACAAGTCAAGGTTGACCACCAAAGGCCATGACGAGTGGCTCAGAACTTTAAGATTCAAGAATAGAAGTGCGAGATGATTAACATGGACTTTGTCACAGGTTTACCAAGGTCCCACAGACAACATGATTCAATTTGGGTGATAGTTGACCGGATAACTATGTCTGCATACTTTTTAGCAGTTAAGACAGCTAACACCGTAGAGGATTATGCTTGACTCTATACAAGAGAGATTGTTAGATTCCATGGGGTCCCTTTTTCCATAATCCCGAATAGAGGATCTCAATTCCCTGCCCAGTTTTGGAGATCTTTTTAGAAGGGTTTGGGTACAAAGGTGTATCTTAGAACTACTTTTCACCCACAGACCGATGTCCAGGCAGAACGTATAATTTAGACCTTGGAGGATATGTGAGGGCCTATGCCATTGACTTTAAGGGTAATTGGTATGTCCTCTTGCCTTTGGTAGTGTTGCTTATAATTTCAATTTCTATTCAAGCATTTAGATGGCCCCATATGAAGCATTATATTAAAAGGAAGTGTAGGTTGTCGATTGGATGGTTTGAGGTAGGTGAAGTAGAGTTGATTAGATCAAACTTGGTTTATCAAGCTATGGAGAAGGTGAAGATCATTCAAGAAAGGTTGAGTACTGCACAGAGTTGACAGAAGTCTTAGACTGATGTCAGAAGAAGGGACTTAGAGTTTGAGGTCAATGATTAGGTATATTTGAAAGTATTGCCCATGAAAGTTGTGATGAGATATGCAAAGAAAGGGAAGTTGATATCGAGGTATATTGTTCCTTATTAGATCATAAAGAGGGTGGACAATGTGGCTTATAAGTTGGAGTTATCATCAGAGTTAGAGGTCATCCACCCAGTCTTTCATATTTCAATGCTTAAGAAGTATCTGGGAGATCTACAATTGGTTATGCCAATCGAGAGTATTGGAGTGAAATATAGTATGAGTTATGAGGAGGTTCATATTCAAATCCTTGATCATCAAGTTTGAAAGTTGAGGACTAAAGAGGTTGCATCTATCAAAGTGTTGTGGAGGAACCAATTTATAGAATAAGCTACTTGGGCGGCAGAGAAGGACATGAAGGCCAAATACCCTCATTTGTTCCTGCCTACTGATGATAAGAGAGTTGATGGTGAGTATTTCCCTTTAAATTCTTGAATTTCGATTCCTTGAGTCCTCCTTTCATTCTTAATATGATAGACTACAGAGTTCTAGAGTCCAAGTGAGGATTAATGTGATTGGTTGATTGCATTAGTGAGTTGAGAGTTGGTTGATTGTTAGAGTCATAGGGAAATTCGTCCCTTAACCCAGTTCCCTATATTTCTCTTCGTTTGAGGATGAATGATCCCAAGGAGAAGATTATGTAGCACCCCCTAATTCTTTCCTACCTAATAGGGATGTAGATGTGCAGGAAATGCTAAGAAACAAATCTGAGAAAAAGCTGCAGATTACAAGATTTATTACGATCCATAGAGCGATTTACGAGTCATAAAAAGGGTCTTTTAGGGAATTCCAATAACTCTGAGTTTCAAGACTCGTTAGTTTACGAGAAGAGTTTATGACTTGTAGAGGAGGGTTTTGTGATAAATTCTAATAATGAGTTGATTAATGAGTTGAGTGTATTTTAATTACGAGAGGAGTTTACCACTCGTAGTAGAGTTGATTAGTTGCATTGAATTGATTGAATTATGAGTAATTAAGAGAAGTTGGGATGAGATACCCCAAAGGGGTTGAGTTTGAGTTGATTGATGAGTTAATTGATGAGTTAATTGATGAGTTGATTGATGAGTTGAGCATATTTTAGTTATGGGGGGAGTATTGAGCATCGAGCAGAGAGCGCATAAATATCTACTTTAACCTATAAAACTATGTTGCCAGCATAGGATAGTTGTTACAGCTCATTTTAATGACTCTTGTTCCCCAAATAGACACTTCTTGTGGATCCATGAGAGAGTTGATCGCCCTTTTCCATGGCAAGTTAATGGCAAGCGTGGTACCAACATTGAATTCGTTATGTATCACCAAATTAAAGGTGGTGGGATAAGGATGTCGGTTAAGAGAAACCTCCAAGCAACATTGATTGAGCACAATGTTTTAAAATGAGTCTATTCCTACTGAGCCTAATTTTAAAAGCATGATTTACTCTAAAGTTGCATAAAATAATTTGAGCATGAGTTGTTGAGTCGAGGTGAGTGAGTTGAGCTTTACTTTTCTTGAGCTATTTTACATACTAGTATATTTTATGTATTGATGGCCATTTAGGCCTGCATCATTTTATAATGGAGATACAGTTGATAGAGGACTTCACCTCGCACGCTGTTGAAGTTTTGTTCAGTACACTCCAGAGCTGGTGACCCCTCCTTGCATTCCGGAGAAGCCTTTCTTTTTCCTTCTTATTTTCATTGAGTATTTGCTTCTTTGATTGAGGTGCTCATGGCCTGTCATGTCACCATTTAGATTTATTGAGTAGAGGCTTCATAGACATTAAGTAGAGGATTGTCGATTATTTTGTATTCTAAACTTATTTACTAAATACTATGAATAGTTGAATTACATTTTATTTGATATAATGCCTTTCTATTTGAGTTATTCTTCTGCTCTCGTGTTGATGTGACAATGAGGCCAAGTGATTCTCTTAGGAATCAGATATGGTTCTTCAAGTGTCAGCCATGCCAAGGGTACCTTCTCGAGGCGTGACACATTGACACCATAAGACAGTTGACAGAGGCTTGATAGACTAGAGTGTGATTCGTTTTGATTTGAATATTTATTTTGGGACAGTTTCTTTCATACTAATCTTATTGATTTGACTTGATCATTCATATATTGAGGTTGTTCACCTTTTATTATCTTTAATGTTCCGCTGATATATTAACTGTTGAGTGAATGAATGCAATGAGACCAAGTGGTTCGCTTAGGGACTAGCAATATTCTTAGAGTGTCAGCCACACCAAGGGCACCCTCCCGGTGTATGTCAGTTTACACAAATCACATAGTGTGAAGAGTTAATTATCATTTTTTCCTATACTTTTTAATTTACAAAAATCCCTTGAAAATATGTAAATTCTGATACATTAATTTAGTAATTCGGATACATTAATTTAATTCTAGAGACAAGAATTAGGGTTTTAGTATCAACAGGTAATATTTAAAGCATGATGCATTAAAGAAAGAAATAATTCAAAAATCATAATTAATGTATCCGAATGGAAAGAAAGAATAAATTTTTTAGAATAGGTGAGAATAATAAAAAATATAATAAATAAAAGAGTGTAATTAGGTAATTATTTGCCAGAATGGATATGTACTCTAATTATTCCTAATTAAAATTCAATGACCCATTTGGCCATTTCACTTTTTCATTCCATAGTTTGCCACTTTGCATCATCCTAGTTGGCCACATCATATCTGCCAAAGTTGCCTAAAAGCCACAATTAATTGGATATTTAAAAAGAACCAAACTTTTCAAGTTTTTATTATTTAGAATAAAAATTTGAATTGAGCAAATCATTAGATATTTTGTCACGCCCCAAAGTCCCATAATGCAGACTGGCACTCGTTGTCGATAAGGCTCGGGAGAACCAACCTGTAACTATATGCATTCTATACATATTATAAGGGGTTTCTACATTTGACATGCCTTTAAGCAGATAAACAGTGATAACAAGCCAAAAGAAAATGCATATGACTAGGCCATTGGGGCCACGCTGTCTAAAGTGCGAGACATGATTTCACTGTGCTTTACATAGTATACAAAGCCTCTAAATAAAGAAAAACATCTGACAAGGGTCAGGACAGGCCTCCCTTAGCAAACTGTATAATAAAAACATGTAAGCTCTAGACATGTACAAAGCCCCGAAGCAACTTGGAGCTTGGTGATAGCAGAATATCCTGTACTCCTACTGGGGAGATCTACTAGCACCTATACTTGTAGCATGAAATACAGGTCCCCTATAAGGTACATCAGTATGGGATAAGGTACTGAGTATGTAAGGCAAGATATATTGTATATAAAGTAACAACTCAAATGAAACCATGCATTTGTGAAAGATCAAGGACCACCTTTAGTTATGTTGTGGAACCATGTATTTTATGTCCTTTATATCACTTTACCTTTACTGTAAAATCTATACTATAAAATTTGTGCACAGCTATAATCAAATGACCAACTGCTCAGTGGTAAACTGTATCGGGATAGCCCCTAAGCTAGGTTCTTTCTGAACCCCCTCGGGCTACCACCCATAATACTGTATTGGGATCATCCCTATGCTAGGTTCTTATTGAACCCCCTCGAGCTACCACCCATCAAAACTGTATACATTATCTTTCAGTTACCTTTGAGATAATTCTTTCGATGGCCATAACATTGGAGCTGTATGTCATGCCCCCAAGTCTCGTAGAGCGACCGGCACTCGTTGTCGATAAGGCTCAGGAGAACCAACCTGTAACTATATGCATTCTATATATATTATAAGGGGTTGCTACATTTGACATGCCTTTAAGCAAATAAACAGTGATAACAAGCCAAAGGAAATGCATATGACTAGGCCGTTGGTGCCACGCTGTCTAAAGTGCGTGACATGGCTTCACTATGCTTTAAATAGTCTATAAAGACTGTAAATAAAGAAAACATCTAACAAGGGTTAGGACAGGCCCTGCCTCAGCAAACTGTGTAATAAAAACATGTAAGCTCTAGACATGTACAAAGCCGCAAAGCAACCTGGAGCTTGATGACAGCAGCTGAATATCCTGTACTCCTATTAGGGAGATCTACTAGTACCTGTACCTGCAGCATGAAATGCAGGTCCCCCATAAGGAACGTTAGTACGAGATAATATACTGAGTATGTAAGGTAGGATATACTGTATATAGAGTAACAACTCAAACGAAACCATGCATCTGTGGAAGATCAGGGACCACCCTTAGTTATGTTGTGGAATCATGTGTCACTTTATCTTTACTATAAAATCTATGCACAGCTATAATCAAATGACTAACTAATCAGTAGTAAACTGTATCGGGATCGTCCCTATGCTAGGTTCTATCTGAACCCTCTCGGGCTACCACCCGTAATACTATATTGGGATTGTCCCTATGCTAGGTTCTTCTTGAACCACCACCACCACCACCCCGGGGCGACTACCTATCAAAACTATATACTTTATCTTTTTGTTATCTTTGAGATGATTATTTTGGTGGCCATATCATTAGAGATGTAAGACTATATAGGTAACATGTGACATGTGGATAATCACACAAGACAACATGACAAAGAAAAGAGTACGTTACGTAAATAATAAAATTCATATGAATTGGAACAACTTGTGAACTTTACTCCATATCAAGAACTCATATAACTTGGTATCCAAGCTTGTATACAATTTTAAAGGTGACTTTGTATGGAATCATATGAACATGTATAAAAGTGGAAATAGTTGTGTTGGAGTTGGTGAATGCCTTTATGTACTAAGGAGAGCGCTATGTTTCATGCCAAGTGATACGAAATCAAATAACTTTACATACCTCGTTGAATGACCTTATTACTATCTAGAGATAACCTTTCCTTCCTCCAAATACTTATATACAACATAATAGAGGATAAAACTAGCATTAATAGCCAATAGATATACCTTGGCATCCCAATCACATAAGAAAACAATACATGGGCAGCGAGCGGGTGTTTATAAACCTGGCGTATTCCGTTAACCTTTCCGCCCCTAATCGTATTTTCCAATACACATTAGCATGTACACATCATTTACAAGCCTATTTTAAGTCCATAACATCCCTCCAAAAGCCCAAAAAGCACAACACATCATAATTCAACACAATCTAAAAATGGACAGCATAACGTTACCTTTCTTCGCTACATTTTGACGTTGATAACTCCACACCTATTCCAACTTTAACCAAACTGTTTCAGCAACATTTACACATATACACAGGTCTCAAACAGTAATATAACATTACTTAAGAAGTCATGAAGGACGTGAGCTATTAGATTTA
The DNA here is from genome assembly GCA_025642045.1 of Solanum sejunctum. Classification (NCBI taxonomy): domain Eukaryota; kingdom Viridiplantae; phylum Streptophyta; class Magnoliopsida; order Solanales; family Solanaceae; genus Solanum; species Solanum sejunctum. The sequence goes on along the minus strand of JAOTQJ010155330.1, from coordinate 1,130 downwards.
CATACAACAGCCCGCAAGTTTCAATCAACATGACGCTTAAGATAACTCAATAAAACGCTCTTGTTAAATAAAACCAAAATCAGGGCACCAACCTTAGGGTGATGTTTATAACTCAAACCATGATAATAGCACCAATTTATCTTCATAATATAACTTAAAAACCATAGAGAAATCACCAAAATAAAAAGGAAAAGGTGCAGCAACTTTCTGCACAGAATCTGTCCAACCAATTTCAGCAAGTGTAGCTAGCATCTATTCCTTGTTTCTCATGATAAACCTATACTAAACACACAACTATAATTGCTTACCTTTGTCTTCAAGGTGTAAAGTCTCCTTAAGTTCCCTAAATAAGTCATTTGGCTACTTCACATAGTTGAGAAAAGTTGAGAGGTAACTTAGAGACCAAATCTGATTTTTTTGTGTTCAAGTGAACAATAAATTGTGGATCTGCTATGCGAACTCTCTCTTGACTTCTTGACCATCCTATACCATATATAATCAAGTTGCTTACCCACTAGCTTGGACCTCAAATTTGGGCCTTTTTGGAGCACCAACTTGATGGACTTGGGCTGCCTATTTTCAGCTTTTACCTACTTAGTTTTGGACCCAATTTGCTAAGTGTATTATGATGTCTTCAGGCCCTTTTTATTATACTTCTTAGGCTGAAAATGTAGACCATTTATGATACAAAAATATGGGCCAAAGTTACACCCTTAACACGGACTTTATTCATAATCGAGCTTAGACAAATTTGAAGTCTAGCCTCGTCTCTGTTTAACTAGCTATTTTAAGCTAAGCAAGTAGGTTACTCACCTTCTAGCTTCTAAGTCCTACAAGCACATCAATTCTTTTACTTCATTTAAGGTCATAATCTCCTTAATTTGATACAAAACATGTATACACTCGACCCTCTAAAGCGTTAGACATACATATAGCCCATTAACACCAGATTCAAGCACTTTTGAAAATTAATGCTAGTTTGACCGAACCATGTCTTGCTTTATTTCCATTATACTAGTATTGTAAGGTGTGGGGTGCTACAGTACAAGAATATATATGTAGTACATGCCATGGGGATGATCACATAAGACAATATGATAATGAAAAGAGTACATTACACAAATGATGCA
>JAOTQJ010155321.1:10562-26165 GCA_025642045.1 Solanum sejunctum | reverse complement strand
AATTTAAAAGTCTCCAAGTATAAGATGGTAAGATCAACATTTAATGAGCTTAAGAATGCACAAGGAATAAAGCCCAACATAAAGTAAATGCAATGCATTAAATAAAACACATGCGATGGAATGAAGTCATCAGATCTCACACTTTATGAGAATAGACAGTACTCGACATATAGGATCATATGAGCTACTACATGAAACGAAACATAAAACCCTATATTGGCATGGGGAAACTACTTGCCAGGAGGAATTTGTCACTTAAGAATACGCCATTATTTATCATAAATGGCATATGTGGATCTACTAGCCTAACCTCTAATGACTCCTATGGTGGCTCATATTTAATGGGGTAAAGGGTTGCTTCTACGATTTTTTAATCAACGCCCACTTCAATGCCTCATTCAATGCTATGTCAATCCCATGGAGTACTTTTAAAATATATATTTAGTCAAGCAATGGAACTTAGAATCATAAGTAGCAATTTCACAAGAGTAACTCAAAACCTTAGGATCCACCAACTGAGAATTGACCTTTTACTTTTGGGGCCATCATTAACATATTTTGACGGAATCACTGATATGCTCATATCCTTGACAAAATCATTAATTTTAAACCTTTATTTTATGCCTTTATTATTATCATCATATCATGCAAAAATCAACTTAAACTAAGTGATTTGTACATTGACTTGAAAACTTATGAATCAAAGGAATAATGCATGAACATGGGAAAATATTTAAATTTAAATAGATTACTAAGAAGCCCACACATTTTCAATTAAACCCTAGATATTTGAAGTCATAGTCATCAACTCAATACTCATGAAAAAATATGGTAAAACATTGCATGATATCATTGAAGACAAAATACATGTTAATGCATCATAAGATCATCAGCTAAATCATATGCATATATAATGGTACACTTGAAGAACTTAAAAAAGAAGGTAGAAAGGTTCAAGGAAGGAATTTGTGAGTGAAAGAAACTAACAAATCAACTCACATACATTTATTAGATCCTAGGAAAAAGGAACTTGAATTTTGGAGCAGAGGCCTTGAAAAAAACTAGTTGCTTGTATCTTCTTGAGATTTGTCATAGAAACTTTTGACAAAGTGGGAGAATGAAGGTAACGAGGGAACCTTAGAAAGTTTTGGGTCTGATGTAGGGCTTGTGGATACTCAAAAAAATGTAGATTTAAGACTAGGATACACGAAAAGGATAAAAATGCCCTTTGTAAAAACTTCTAGGAGGAATCCATAAACCCACGTTTTTGGACTGTGGACTCAATTACTAGTCATGGTTTGAGTCGTCCTATTCTGCTTTCGTAATCATCAAAGTTTGGTTTCTAACCAACCAATCCATGAAATACTTCTATGATTCATGGACAAAATATACAAGTTATAGATCAACTCGTGGTATTCTTCCTCACTTAGCCAATTTTCCCATTCTTGAAGACCCCATCTATGAAGCTGTACCACGGTTTATAAACAAGACCATGGGTTGTCCTGTTCTTCATGGTTAAACTTCCAAAAACCTTAATTGTTTCATCACCCTGAGCTTCTATCCATAAAACATTTCTACGGTCCTTTTTTCATTCCATTCCCTATAGATGGCCCTCATAAAACTCCCTTGACACTTAGAAAAATGTCAAATCCTGAAGTCCCAATCCACGAGCCTAGTCTATAAATTGTGGTTTTAACTATGGACCTTGAACTGGGCTTGCGAATTGCCTCTAGACTTTTCTAGTTCTGTTGTTTATGCATTTCTTAACGTCCTAACTTGTGATCCTTATGATATCTCCCTCTTGGGAACATTATCCCCTAATATACTAAATGTAGGGTCAAGAAGTTAAATAAATAATGAACAATCTAGTATGCATACAAAATGCAATCTAAACATCTTTTTATGAAAATTGTCAAATCCTTACTTAAAACATGCCTGGAATAGTCCATAAATATGTAAATGTGTGTATGCATCATGCAAAAATAAAAATGCAAGAAGTTGAAGGTTTTGAGCAAGAATATCTTAATACCTTAGTCTTGAGTAGGGTGGAAAAGATACGGATAATGCTTCATCATATCTTCTTCCACTTTCCATGTTTCAACTTCAACATTTTCATTCCTTCAAAGAACTTTAATAGATGCAACTCCCTTATTCCTTAGCCTCTTTACTTGCTATTCTAGGATTTCAATTGGAACCTCTACATAAGTCAATTTTTCTTCAATGCTCACATCTCCCAATAGTACTATAGAGTTTGGATCATCCATGAATTTCCTCAACATTGACACATGAAATATCGAGTGAATCGTGTCCATTTCTATAAGCAACCCCAATTCACATGCCACTTTGCCTACTCTTCTCACAATATTGTAAGGCCCTACATATCTAGTGCTTAATTTTCCCTTCTTGCCAAATTGAATTACACCTGTCATGGGTGTCACCTTCAAATAAAACCAATATAAAACTCAAGGTCCTTTCCTCTCACATTGGAATAGGACCTTTGTTAACTTTGGACCATTTTAAATTTCTCCCTTGTGAGTCTCACATTTTTCATAGTATCTATGACTAGGTACATCATAATAAAGTCCATGTCACCCACTTTAAACCATTAAACCAGTGATCTATACCATCTACCATATAGAGCCTTAAATGGTATCTTCTTGATGCTTTAATGGAAGCTATTATTGTAGTCAAACTTAATGAGAGGCAACTGATCATCCTAACTCCCTTTGAACTCCAATACACAAGTTCTCAATAGATCCTCCAATGTTTGAATTATCTTTTTGGCTTATTCATCTATTTAAGGATGGAAGGCGATACTTAACTTCATCTTAGTACCAAGACCCTTTGAAATGATATCTAAAAATAAGAGATAAATTGGGAGCCATGGTCTGATATGATGGAAAATGGAATCTCTTGTAACCTCACCAGCTCCTGAATATATATTTTGGAATAGCTTTTGGTACTAAATGTTGTCTTGAGCAGTAAAGAGTGAGCCAACTTTATCATTCTATTGATTAACCACCATATGGAGTTAAAGTTCTTCTTGGGCTTAGGCAATTTGACCACAAAGTCCATACTAATCTCTTGGACTTTCAAGTAGGAATATTAACATCTTGAGGTAGCCCACCCGACCTTTGATGTTCAACCATGATTTGCTGGTAATTTGAGCACTTGGATACAAACTTCACAATGTCCTTCTTCATCCATTCTACAAATAAACTTCTCTTAAGTCTCTATACATTTTTACTGAACTAGGGTAAATGGAATAGGAAAAGTTGTGAACTTCTTGCAATACAATCTCTTCAATTCACTATCATTTGGCACACACAATCTTCCTTGATAATAAAGTGCCCCATCTCCCCCTTGTGAGAATATCTCTATTTTTCCTTGTTTCATTAAGGCTTTCAATTCAACCAAGGTGAGATTAAGATCTTGCTTATATTCAACATCCTAAATCAATAAAGACTCAGAGCCATGTCACAGCGTACACTACTACTACCGGTATTGTTCTACTTAGCCAAGCAATGGACTTCCTTGGCCAACACCCTTTTTCCATCTTCTTCTAAATGAGACACACTACCCATAGACACCCTACAAAGTGTGTTGGCTACCACATTAGCTTTACTAGGTGATACTTCACATTCATATCATTGTCCTTGAGGAGCTCTAGCTATCTTTGTTGCCTTAGATAGAGATCCCCTCAAGTGAATACACATTGAAGGATCTTGTGATCGGTGAAAACATCCATATGAACTGCATATAATAAGTGATGCCATATTTTCAATGCAAACACCAAGGCTGTAAGCTTAAGATAATGTGTTGGGTAGTTCTTCTTATGCACCTTCATTTGCTTTGAGATACAGGCAATCACCTTACCATGTTGCATCAACACACAACCTAAACTGATTCTTCAGGCATTATAATAAACAACAAACCCATTGGTTCCCTATGTAAAGGTCAAGATCAGAGCCAAAGTCAATCAATCCTTGAAGGTTTGAAGATTCTTTTCACACTCATGCACCCACATGAACTTTGCTTTCTTTTGAGTTGGCTTAGTTAAGGGGATAAAATGGAGGAGATTCCTTTAACGAAGCTTCTATAATACCCAGCTAGGCCTAACAAACTTCTAATATTCATAGGCCGCTAATTTTTCACCTCTTCTATCTTCTTAGGATTAACTTTGATTCCATTACCAGATACCATATGTCCTAGGAAGACAACCTCTTTTAACCAAAATTCACACTTCTCAAATTTTGCAAATAGACTTTCCTCTCTCAATGTTTGCAAAACCACCGTCAAATGCTCCATGTTTCTCCCTTAGTTTGGGAATAGACTAGAATATTATTAATGAATACCAAAAAAAACATATCAAAGTAGGGATTGAACAGCCTATTCATAAGGTCCATGAAGATTGTTAGTGCATTAGTCAGGCCAAAAGATATCACCATAAATTCTCATTTTAGGAATGTCACTCTCTCATATTATTAGTTGGTGATATGCATACCGCAAGTCAAAATCTAGAGAAATGTTTTGCTCCTTGAAATTGGTCAAATAATTCATTTATCCTTAGAAGTTGATATTTTTTCTTAATAGTGATCTTGTTGAGTTATCGATAATCTCTGCACATTCGATATGACCCTTCTTTCTTTCTCACAAACAATATCGGAGCACCAAATGGAGACATACTAGGTTTAATAATACCTTCCTCCAATAAATCCCTTAATTTTTATTTTAACTCTTTTAGCCCATCAGAACCATTTTATAAGGAGGAATTGAGATAGGTTGACTGTCGGGCAAGCGATCTATGCCAAAATTTATTTCCCTTTTGGGAGGAACATTAGGTAACTCTTCTGAAAAGACATCGGGGAACTCATTTACAGTAGGAACCAATTCATGGAGGGGAATCTACAAGTGAAATCTCTAACCCTTACTAGGTGATATATGCACCCCCTAGAGATCATTTTTCAGGATCTTACATATGAGACAAACTGAACTCTACATGAGGAACTACTATCCTCCCACTCAAGAATAAACTCATTTAGGAATTAGAATTTCACCTTTTGAGTTAAACAATCTATAGAAGTGTAGGAATCATGCAACCAATCCATCCTAAATATGACATCATAATCAAATATAGAGAGTTCTACCAAGCCACAATAAACAACATTCTGCAAAATGGACACGAGATAATTTCTATAGACCCTTTGTGCAACTATAGGCTCTCCTACGGGAGTACAAACTCCAAATATCTCCCCAAGGACTTCGTGGCATGTATGAACTCTATTATAAAGGACTGGGGTAACAAAACATAAATTCTCTATCAAATCTAACAATGCATATGCATCAAAATCATAAACTTTTAACATACTAGTTACCACATCCAGAGCCTCTTCTATTAGTGTAGGCCATGAAGAGCATAGAACCTATTGTTCCTCGGGATACCTTAAGCTTATCCACCTTGCCCTTAGGGTCTAGTAACCCCACTCCCACAATATTTGGCATGGTGTACAAACCTTTCCACACTAGCAGCATACACTAGAGCTGGCTAAGCAATCCTCTTTATGTGGCCTTCCACATTTAGGGCAATTGGGAGTTTTTGGCTTTAGAATTTTCCTGTAGTCCTTGATGAATCAGGGAGGAGTATTGGTGGAACCTTGGCTTCTTTGCTTTTATAAACCTTTAAATTTGTTGTAGCCACCACTCTTTTGATGAGAATGTTCGCCACCATCTACCTGAATCCTGTTGGACTCTCTAGCTCACCCACTTAGCTTTTCCTCCACAATTTGTTCCACATAAGTTATCAAATGGGAGATGTCCATCTTCTTCACAAGCAATACGATCTTATAGTGCTTAGACACCTAATTCAACACTCCAGATATGAACTTGCTTATCGTAGCTTTTGGATATGCTACCATAAATGGTGCATACTTGGAAAGCTTGGTGAATTTGAGAGAATACTACCTTACGCTCATGTTTTGTTGCTTTACATTTATGAATTCTTGTGCTTTTTTGTCCCTTAGTTTAAGCGGTAAAAATCGGTCCAAGAATGTATACATGAATTCCTCCCACTCGACTTGGCCACTCCTTAGCCCCTCTCATTAACCCATTGATTGTAATATATCTTCACCATTCTCTTGAGTTGGTAGTTCACAAAGTTGGCCTTTTTCTCTAATGGTAATCCCATCATAATAGTGATGTGATATACATTGTCAATGCAATCTATTGGATCTTCATTGAAATGACCCCAAAATATGCCCGAAAATGTGCCTCAGAAGTACCCGAAATCATAATTTCTATAAGAATTCGTGCGTGATATCAAAAATTTGACTTCATATTCTTGATTAAGGGGCAAAATCGAGTGAAAAATGGGTATATCCATAATTTTGGAGCAATTATAGCAAAATATTATTTTCCAAAATCTTTAAAAAATAGAATGAGTCCTCATCCTTGGAGCGACGCAGCTAGGGCACGGACTAGTGTTATTTTTTGGCTAGTATTTTTGTTCGGTCCAAGGCCTTTAGGTCTTGGGCCTATGTATTCCCATGTGTAAAAGTACCTATAATTAGCCATATGTATCATACAAGATATTTCCCAGTACTCTCTAGAACACTTAGATAAATATTTCACTCAAAAATCAAGGGTTAAAAACTTCCCGATTCAAGAAATTCAATCAGGCTTAATGTTCTCATCCCAATCTTCATCAATGAATTCTCCAAAGTTGAGGTATGTGGGTTTCAACCATTGGGTCCTTTAACCATGATGCCCAAGCTTCCTTTTTACCTAAATTACATGTTTTTAAGTTGATTTTACTTATAGGTCTTCTATTATGAATTTGACCATGAACTATATTGTTTTTTTAAAATTATGACTATTTATGTATGTTTTGAGCTATGATTCTAAGATCTATAATGAGTTTTGATTAGGGTTTTTAATGTATTTTGTAAGGTGGTATTACCTAGTGTTAGTGGGTTGATTTATTTCAAGATTTCTTGCATGATTTCGCTCTTTAATTGCATGACTTTACTCTAGCTTTGCACACCTACCACGTGTTTGATCAAAATGTCTGGTTTAGAGTTCTTGAACTATTAATGATCTACTGCATGTCCTATGACTTGTATGCCTTTATGACGATAAAAGTATGGTATATATGTGTTGATTTCATCAAAAGTATCTATAGTATTGCAAGTTGACCACACATATTTAAGTGGGTGCTAGACCTCGATCGAGACCACCATCAACCAATTGAGGGGTCGATACCTCAATCACCATGGATGGCAGAGATAGACCACTATAAAAAATTGAGGGGTTGATACCTCAATCACCATGGATGGAGGGATGAGACCACCATTAAGCAATTAAGGGGTTGATTCCTCAATCACCATGGATGGCGGGGTAAGACCACCATTAACTAATTGAGGGGTTAATACCTCAATTTGCTTGGTAGGCCTTAGACATGATTTGCTTTTGCTATACATGTAATATGTTTATATATGTATGTTTTACTTCAAGCAACACCTATGTATGCCATATTGCTCTATGCTCATTTATTGCCTAAATATGCATCTCGATTATATTGCCTAGCTCTTATTTCATTGCATCCTATATACTTAGTACATTCATATATACTAACATATACTTTATGCCTCGTGATGTAACCATGTAAGAACCAAAGCTCCGCAGGATCATCCTCATCCTCCTTGTGGCTAGTACCATCTAGACAAAGAAAATTAGTGAGTCCTCAATTTCGGAGGCAATGTCTTTGATCTTATGGTATGTATAAAGACTCTCTCTTTCCTTTATTGTATTGTTTGATAATAAGGGTGAGCCTGGTTGCTTGTCTTAGCCCCCGCTAAGTTCTATGTTTAGAGGTGTTGTTGGACAAGTTGTGTAATGATGCTATAAGCTTGGCTTCCTTTGAATCTTTTGATATTTTATGAGATGAAGGCTTTCGCCTAATCCCTTTTCCCTTATTCCTATTCTTTTAATGTTGTCTAATTGCTTCTGCGACAAAGCATATGCAATGATAAGTTAAGAGGCTTGATTGGGGTCCCTTCGAGTTCTCTATTCACCGAGTCACGTTAGGACCTAGGCTTGGGTCATGACAAACTTGCTATTAGAGAACTAGGTTGTTAGTAGTCCTTGGAATCCAACATTCCTTATCAATTAGAGTCTTATTCATGGGTGTATTGTACACCACAAATATGAGTAAGAGGCTATGAGATGTTCTAAGAAATGTTTCCCTTCTTATTAATCTATATTAGGCTATAGAAGTTAGGGTAACGTTTCCCCACCACCACCACCACCAATTATTTTTTGCCATTTTTAGATCATATCTACCATAAGACGAAGAAGATCCCATACTCCCGAAGAACCACTGAATTAGAGAGAGCTCTAGGATGCTCTCACTTTGCTAGCTCAATTCATGGCTAATCAACTCAATCAACGGGCCCAAGCCCCTTATGATCCTACTTCGGCAACTCGGGTGAGGGACTTTATAAGGATGAACCACCGAAGTTCAATGGATCTAAAGTAGATGAGGACCCACAAGAATTTATTTGATGGGGTGTACAAAGTGTTGGCTATCATGGTTGTGAGGTCAGAAGAGAAGGTGGAGTTAGTTGCTTACCAATTCGAGGTGGTGGCCCAAATATGGTAGACTTAGTGGAATAAGCAGAAGGAAACAACAATGTCATTTTGTGGGAGGAATTTAAGGCAACATTCCTCAATTAGTTCTTTCCACCTAATCTTAAGGAGACAAAAATGATGGAGTTTATGAAATTGAAGCAAGGATATATGAGTATGAGGGAGTATACCTTCAAGTACAACCAACTCTCAAAATATACCCCACACTTGTTTGTAGACCCAAGGTCTATAATTAATAAGTTTGTGATAGGTGTTTCTAATTTGGTGAATAAGGAGTTTTGATCCACTATGTTAATTAGTGACATGGATTTTTTCCGCTTGATGACTTATGTCGAACAATTAGAGGGGGAGAAATTAAGAAACATAAGGGGTAATGAGGAAAAGAGGGCCCATTTTTATGGTATGTTCCAAGGTCCCAAGGCTGGCCAGTTTCACCAAGGCCAAGGTCTTCTCATATTTCTAGTGGGAGATTTGCTAATGACTACCCAAGGCCCCAAGGAGGTGGTGGTGTGGTGCCAAGACCTATATGTCCAAGATGTGGTAGAGGCCATGATGTCCCATGTTTGAGGGACACTAATGCTTGCTATAGTTGTAGGGAAGAGGGTCAAGAAGGTTGATTATTCTCATAATCAAAATAATGGTAATGTTTTTTGTCCACAAGGCTGGGAGCCTAATGTAGTTCATTTAGGGAGAGGATGCCAACAAGGTGGTGCCCCAAGGTACAATTAATTCTATGCACTCCTAGGAAGACAAGGGGTTGATGAGGTGCCCGATGTCATCACCGGTATGTTAAAAGTATTTGATTTTGATGTGTATGCATTGATAGACCTGGGTGCCAATCTTTCTTTCATTTCCAAAAAGTTTAATGTTGAGCCCGAATTATTGTTTTAGTATTATGAGGTGTCTACTCATATTGGTGCATCTACTGTTGCTAGAAAGTTCTATAGAAATTGTCCCATTTGTATCTCACATAAAATATTTTTGTGATCTTGTTAACTTGGAAATGGTGGATTATGATGTCATTCATTGGATGGACTAGTTGCATGCTTATTATGCCTCTACTGATTGTAGAACCCATAGGCAAATTCCAATTCCCAAACAAACTAATCTTTGAGTGGGAGAGTCATGACATGGTTGTCAAGTATAGGTTCATCTCTGGCATTAAAGCCCAAAAGTTGATCTCTAAGAGGTTTCTTTATCATCTTGTAAGGGTTAGGAATGTTGAGTCCAAAGTCCTTCCTATAGAGTCAGTTCTGGTGGTTAATAAGTTTCTTGATGTATTTCCTAGTGATCTTCTCAATGCTCCTCTTGAAAGGTAAATCGACTTTAGTGTAGACCTCCTTCCTATACTCAACCCATTTCTATTCCCCTTTACCATATGCACCGGTGGAGTTGAAGAAGCAATTGAGGATTTGGTGGATAAGGGTTTTATTAGGCCTAGCCAATCACCTTGGGGTGCACTGGTGTTGTTTTTCAAGAAGAAGGATAGGTCACTTAAAATGTACATTGACTACCTGCAACTTAATAGGGTCACTATCAAGAATAATTATCCTTTACCAAGGATTGATGACTTGTTTGAGAAACTTCACGGAGCTAGTCACTTCTTTAAAATTGATCTTCGGTCTGAGTATTATCAAGTGAACGTGAGGGTGTATGACATTCCCAAGATAGCCTTCTAGACTAGGTATAGGCATTATGAATTTGTGGTTATCTTTTCGGTTGAGTAACACACTGGCTATCAAACTAGGTATGGGCATTATGAATTTGTGGTTATCTTTTTAGTTGACTAACACACTGGCTATCTTCATGGATCTTGTGAATAGGGTCTTTAAACCCTACCTTTATTTGTTTGTGGTGGTTTGTATTGATGATATCTTGGTCTACTTGATAGTGCGTAGGAGCGTGTGAGTCATTTGAGGGTAGTATTGCAAAGATTGAGGGAAGAGAAGTTGTATGCTGAGTATAATAAGTATATTTTTTGGTTGCAAGAGGTTGCCTTTCTAGGTTACATGGTGTCGGGGGATGATATTAAGGTAGATCCTAGAAAGACAGAAGTGACTAGAAATTGTCTTAGACCTTTGACCCCATCGAATAATAGAAACTTCTAGGGCTTAGCGGGTTACTATCAGAAGTTTGTAAATGGGTTCTCTTCTATTGCTTCTCCTGTGACTAAGTTGACCCAAAAGAAAGCTAAATTTTTGTGGATGGATGAATGTGAAAAGAGTTTTCAAACCTTGAAGGATAAGCTTGTGTCCGCTCCTATCTTATCTCTATCGGAAGGGTTCGAAGGGTTTGTTGTGGATTGTGATGCCTCTCGAATTGGTTTGGGTTGTGTTTTGATGGAAAGTCTTAAGGGATAGCCTATACTTCTACATACCTCAAGGTACATAAAAAAGAATTACCCTACTCATGATTTTGAATTGGCCTCCGTGGTATTTGCTTTAAAAATTTGGTGTCATTACTTGTATGGGGTGCATGTTGATTTGTTTACCTATCATAAAATTCTCCAATATATATTCACTCAAAAAGATCTCAACTTGAGGCAGAGAAGGTGGTTAGAACTTAAGAATTATGATATGAGTGTGAATTATCATCCCGGTAAGGCTGCTGTTGTGGCCGATGCTTTGAGTAGGGTGTCTATGGGTAGCCTAGCTCATGTTGATAATAGGGGCAAAAAGGTGGCTCGAGAGGTCCATCGATTGGGTAAGTTAGGATTTAGGTTGGAAGAGGTTTATAATGGTAGTATTGTGGTTATTGATGTATCAAAATCTTCCTTGGTTGATGAGGTAAAAACAAAGCAAGATCTTGACCACTCTTTGATAGAATTGAAGGATGCCCTTAGGTAACAAGGTCGGTTGTGTATGCCTAGTGTTGATGGATTGAGAGAGAAGATTCTTTGTGAGGCTCATAATTCTTCCTACTCTATTCACCCCAGCTCTACAAAGATGTATAGAGATTTGAGGGATGTGTTTTGGTGGGAAGGTATGAAGAAAGACAGCCAAATTTGTATCCGATTGTCATAGTTGCCAATAATTCAAAGCCGAACATCAATGGCCGGGTGGCCTAACCCAAGATTTAGAGATTCATACTTGGAAGTGAGAGAAAATTAATATGGATTTTGCGATTGGGTTGACTAAGACTAGAAGGGGTTTTGATTCTATACTGGTTGTGGTTGATAGGATGACCAAGTTGGCTCACTTCCTACTGGTTAAGACTACTTATGGTACTGAAGACTATGCTAAATTACACTTTCATGAGTTGGTTAGATTCCACGGGGTGCCCTTGTCTATCATATCAAATCATGGTTCTCAATTCACCTCTCACTTTTGGAGGTCCTTCAAAGAGGTCTTGGTACCAAGGCAAAGCTTAGTACAACCTTTCACCCTCAAATAGAGGGCCAAGCCAAAAGAACTGTCCAAACTCTTGAGGATATGCTTAGAGCTTGTGTTGTGGAGTTTAAGGGTAGTTGGGATAATCATCTTCCATTGATTGAGTTTGCTTATAATAACAACTATCATTCTAATATTAGTATGGCTCCTTTTGATACCCTCTATGGTAGGCATTGTAGATTATTGGTTAGGTGGTTTGAAGTGGGGGAAATGGCTTTGTTGGGTTCGGATTTGGTCATAGAGTCTATCGAGAAGGTAAGGTTGATTAGGGAGAGGTTGAAAACAGCCCAAAGTTGTCAAAATTCCTATGGCAATATGAGAAGAAGGGAGCATGAATTTAAAGTTGGTGATTGGGTCTAGTTGAAGGTTTGACCTATGAAGGGTGAGGTTCATTTTGGTATGAAGGGTAAATTGAGTCCAAGATATGTTACTCCTTATAAGGTGTTAAGGAGGATTTTTAAGGTAGCCTATGAGTTTGAGCTTCCTAGTGAAATGGACTGGTTAATCCGGTCTTTTATCTACCCATGTTGAGGAAATATGTGGGAGACCTGAATGTTATTGTCCCTTTGGATGTTATGGCTGTTGTGGATGACAACTTGAATTATGAATAGGTTCCAGTAGAGATCTTGGATATACAAGTGAAGAGATTGAGGAACAAGGATGTGTCTTCTGTTAAGGTCCTTTCGAGAAATCAACAAGTCAAAAGTGCTACATGAGAGGTTGAAGCGTACATGAAAAAGCAATATCCCTAGCTCTTACATTCTACTCAAGCCTAAGGTTCTAATTCTGAGTCTCCTATTTGATTTCATGTATCATGTATCAAAACCTTATGTCATTTGCATGTATTCATGTTCATGTTGACAAGTTCATGATGATTTTACCACTTTTGTTGAGATTTTTGAAAGAATGTTTAAGTGCAGTATTGCATTTTTATTGGAGTTGATTTCTTCATGATTACTCTTCTTATGCACGCTTCTTTGACATTAGGGGATGAATGTTCCCAAGGGGGAGATATTTAAATGACCCCAAAAAGTGCTCGAAAATGTACCTGAATTGCCCGAAATATTAATTTCGATATAACTTAAAATCCATGCGTGATATTAAAAATCTAACTTTATATTCCTGATTAGGCGGCAGAATTGAGTGGGGAATGGGTCTAACCCTGATTTAGAGCAACTGTATCAAAATTTTCGGAAAAGTAGAATGAGCCCGTACCCCTGGCGCAATGCAGCCAAGGCGCGGACTAGTGTTAATTTTTTCACCAGTTTTGTTGTTCAGTCCAAGGCCTTTAGGTCTTGGGCCTAAGTCTTCCCATGCATGAAAATACCTATACTTAGTCATATTTCAACTTCATATCATACAAGACATTCCCAATACTCTCTCAAACACAGAGAAAAATATTTCACTTAAAATCAAGGTATCCTAACTTATTTTCTGATTTCAAAAATTCAATCAAGTTTCAAGTTCTCTTCCAATCTTCATCAAGGAATTTTACCTCAGGGTTTCAATCATTGGATCCCTTCACTCATGGTGCCCAAGATTCTTTTTTCCCTAAATTAAATGTTTCTAAGTTTATTTTACTTATAGGTCTTCTGTCATGTAATTTGACTGTGAACTATGTTGGGGTTTTGTAAAAGTGTGACTATTTATGCATATTTTGAGCTATGAATATGTGATATATGATCAGTTTTGATGAGGGTTTTCTATGTATTTCGCAAGGTTGTATTGCCAAGTATCAGTGGGTTGATTTACTTCAAGATTTCTTGTATGATTTCACTCTTTAATTATATGGTTTTACGCTAGCATTACACACCCACCATGTGTTTGATCCATTGCATATCCATGACTTGTATGGCTTTATGATGATGAAAGGATGGTATATATGTGTTGATTTCATAAAAAGTATGTATAGTATTGCAAGCTGAGCACACCTAGTCGAGGCGGTGCTAGACCTCAATCACCATGGATGGCAGGGTGAGACAACCATCAACCAATTGAGCGGTTGATACCTCAATCACAATGGATGGGATGGTGAGACCACCATCAATTAACTGCGAGTTGGATACCTCAATCACCATGGATGGCGGGGTAAGACTACCATCAACCAATTGAGGGCTTGA
This sequence comes from Solanum sejunctum, assembly GCA_025642045.1. Classification (NCBI taxonomy): domain Eukaryota; kingdom Viridiplantae; phylum Streptophyta; class Magnoliopsida; order Solanales; family Solanaceae; genus Solanum; species Solanum sejunctum. Next base: position 12,013 of record JAOTQJ010155321.1, on the reverse strand, counting down.
TACCTCAATCGCCTCTCCAAGGGGGTAGGAGGCTTTGGACATGATGGTCTCATACTACAAATGTATTATGTTCTATATAAGCATGTTTTACTTCAAGCATCACTCATGCATGCCATATTGCTTCACGCTCATTTATTGCCTAATTATGCATCATTCATAAATTCAAAAGTCTCCAGGCATAAGATGGTGAGATCATTATTTAATAAGCATACACATGCACAAGGAATACAACTCAATATGAAGTAAAAGCAATGCATCATACCAAACACATATGATGGTACAAAGACATCAAATCTCATACTCTATGGGAATGGACCGTAAATTGGCATATAAGACCATGTGAGTTACTGCATGAAATCAAACATAACCTCCTATGTTTGTACAAGGAGATCACTTACCAGCTGAATCTTTGTCACTTAAGCATACATCATTAGTTAACATAAATGGCCAATGTGGATCCACTTGCCTAACCTAAAAGGGCTCCTATGGTGGGACATAGTTAATAGGGCAAAGGATTGCATGTAGGATTCCCTTATTGAACCCCACCTCAATAACTCATTCAGCGCTAAGTCAATCCCACGTAGTACTTTGAAAAGACATACTTAGTCAAGCAATGAAACTTAAAATCATAAGTAGTAATTTCGTAAGAGTAGCTCGAAAACTTAGAAACCACTAAGTTTGAATTATTCTTTCACTTTGGGGAAAATAATAAACATTTTTCAAAGGCATCATTGACATGCTCATATCTTTCAAAAAATAATTAACTTAAACATTTCCTTTATGCCCTTATCATAATCATCATATCACGCAAAAAGGTATCTTAACTTAGTGGGCATGTACATTGACTTGAAAACTCATGTATCAAAGGAATAATGTATGAACATGGGAAAAATATGTAACTTTAAATCCAATATTAAGAAGCCCACACATCATCAATTAAACCCTACATATTTGGGTTCATTATCATCAATTCAATACTCATGGCAAAATACGATGAAACATTGCACGATATCATTGGAGATAAAATACATGTTAATGCATCATAAAATTATCATTTAAGTCATAGCCATGTATAATTGTATACTTGAAGAACCTAAAGAAACGGTAAAAAGGTTGAAAGAAGGGATTTGTGGGTGAAAAGATCCCATAAATCAACTCACATACTTGATTAGAGCCTAAGAAAAAGGAACTTGAAGTTTCGAGGAGAGACATTGAAAAACCTAGCTTGCTTGTTCTTATTGAGAGTGTATTTTCCTTAGAAAGATTTGAGTGAATGGGAAAACGAAGGGAATGAGGGATCCTTAGACAGTTTTAGGTCTGATATGGGGCTTATAGATCCTCAAAATGACATAATAAGTCTAGGATATGCAAAAAACACAAAAATCCCCTTCACTAAAACTATTGGGATAAGTCCATCAACCCCTTTTTATGGGTCACAGACTTAACCCATG
>JAOTQJ010155321.1:0-10462 GCA_025642045.1 Solanum sejunctum | reverse complement strand
ACACAAAAATCCCCTTCACTAAAACTATTGGGATAAGTCCATCAACCCCTTTTTATGGGTCACAGACTTAACCCATGGTTTGAGTAATCATGTTCTCCTATACCAATCCTCAAAGTCTTGTTCACATATCTCCCAAAACCCATCTATGATTTATAGATAGATTACAACTCATAGATCAACACGTGGCATCCTCCCTCACTTAGTCAATTTTCCCATTCTTTAAGACCCTATCTATGAAGCAAAACCATGGTCCGTAAGCAAGACCGCAGGCCATCTAGTTGGTCGTGGTTATACTTACGAAAACCTAAAAATTTTGAGTAGATGGGAAAATGAAGGAAATATGGGATCCATAGAGGGTTTTAGGTCTGATATGGGTCTTATGGATCCTTAAAATGACATAAAAATTCTAGGATATACAAAAATAACAAAAATACCCTTTATTAAAACTGTTGGGATGAGTCCATAAACCCCCATTTATGGGTCGCGGACTTAACCCATGGTTTGAGTCATCCTGTTCTCTTTTTACAATCCTCAGAGTCTTGTTCCCAACCACCCTATCTCCCAAAACCTATTTACGACTTATGGACAGATTACAAGTCACAAATCAAAATGTGGCATCCTCCCTCACTTTGTCAATTTTCCAATTCTTTAAGACCTTATCTAGGAAATAAAACCATGGTCCTTAAGCAGGATTGCAGGCCATCCAGTTAGTCGTGGTTATACTTGCAAAAACCTGAAAGTTTTGAGTGAATTGGAAAATAAAGGGAATGACAGATCCTTAGAGGGTTTTAGGTCTGATATGTGTCTTATGGATCCTAAAAATGGCATAGAAATTCTAGGATATGCAAAAATAACAAAAATAGCCTTTATTAAAACTGTTGGGATAAGTCCATAAACCCCCATTTATGGATCGCTGACTTAACCCATGGTTTGAGTCATCCTATTCTCCTTTTCCAATCCTCAGAGTCTTGTTCCCAACCACCCTATCTCCCAAAACCCATTTACGACTTATGGACAGATTACAAGTCACAAATCAAAACGTGTCATCCTCCCTCACTTAGTCCATTTTCCCATTCTTTAAGACCCTATCTATGAAGCAAAACCATGGTCTATAAGGAGGACCGCAGGCCATCCAGTTGGTCGTGGTGATTCTTTCAAAAACCATAATTTTTTCATCATGCTAGGCTTCATCCATGAAATATGTCTACAGTCTATTTCTCATTCCATGCAATATATATTTCCCTTGTAAAATTCCCTTAACACTAATAAAAATATCAAATCCTAAAGTCCATATCTATGACACTAGTTTACGACTTGTGGCTTTAACCATTGGAAATGAACTAGACTCATGAATTTCCTTTGAAGTTTTTCTAATTCCATTTTCTCTACATTTCTTGAACCTCTTAACTACGCGTCCTTATAGGCTGAAGCTTGCCTCATACTCAAACATCATCATAGCATCTTGCCGTGACCTGGGGACTGATCATGGAGCTTGTCTTTGAGACTCCTGGGATAAATTTGCTCATGAATGTCTTTGAGGACTAAAACAACCTCAAAGTATGCAACTTCTCTCTGCAGGCTATCAAGAACATGAGCATCGTCCCTAACGGCCTTGGAGTATCTCAGTGGATTACCATTAAGAGATATCCGAGCACTTATTGACCCTGGAAAGGTGTAGAACCCTATGGCTGAGCGGCATGTGGTATTAGAGCTACACGCGACTGGGGCAGGAGCTGGACGCTATGCTAGTTAAGTTGGCGCAGGAGCTAGGGCTGGTGTCTTACCCTATTTTGCACCCGCAAGAGATGCAAAGTACTGAGCAATAGCCGCTTGTACTGATAGAGCCATAACAAATGCAGTTGGAGGCTGTGCAGGTGTTGATCCCTCTGGTAGCAGGGTAGTAGGAGCATCTTGTTGCACCTCTATGGGGGCTGGAGTAGGCTCTGTATCTGAAATTATAGATGTATCCATAACTCTGCAAAAAGAATTTGACAATTGAGATTCCACAAAATAGACCACATATGTTGCATAAAGTGATATAACCATAGAGGAGTTTCTTAAACATTTTGTTGCTTCCTAAGGATAAGTCAGAGATGTTTCTACACCAATCCGCAAGACTTTACTTGGTAGTAGCTCTGTATAGGTGAGACCAATGAACTTAGGGCTCTGATACCAAATATTAATTCCTAACAGCTAAATTTAAGGGAGATGATGGCGCCTATAATAACCCGCCTACAAGCAAGCCAACTCATAGTTTAAAATGACTAGTAATGGGTGTGAGTGTAGAGACAACAAAACAAGATAACCTACATAATATATATATATATATATACACACATAAACAAAAGAAAAAACTCTATAGCCATATCAATAACGCAACCAAGGAATCACCTTCCAAGAATATAGAACTCAATTATACAACGCTATTATAGACTATATAAAAATTTCAACCCAAGAAGACATATACAAATATATACAAGACCAAAACTGAATATATAGCTAGTCTCAAGTATCAAAAGATGGGACCACTAATACAAAAGGAGACTGGAAGGATTCAAAATCATCTAACACTCACCACAAGTGTCTTGGAGGAGCAACAACAGGACAAAAATCAATAGCATTGGCTTGTACTAGGTCCTGCATCATGAGGCCAATGCAGATTATAAGGTCAGTACCAGAAATAAGATATCTAATGGCCATCATAGGTCGACTAAGTAAAAAATATAAATAAAGCAATAATAAACAAGAATATAATTCTACAACAGCTATCAACCAAAACCAAGTAAGAACTGTCATAACTTGATAATGCATATTTATACCAATAGATATAACCAAAATCTGGACAATAGTAGAGTAATGTACTCAGAAAGTACACACATGCACAAAAATGGTGTAAGGCAGGTATACTAATACAAATCTAGCAGTGTTACAGAACTAGAAGATGCCCAACTAAATGATGCATAGGTGGCCTCGATACCAATATGGTAACTTGTTCCAGCCGAGAACTGTGGATCACATCGGTAATCCAACCCTAGGAACTTTGGGATTTTAATCTAGACAACATTATCTCATGACCCAAACCTAGGCCCAAGAAGTGACATGACAAATGGGAGCTTGAAAGCCCCTAAACAAGCCTAACAACATCCATTTAAACATCATCAGTTCAATAGAACATTTCAAACTTTAATAAGTGATAAGAAGGGATAGGGGTAAATGACTCAAGTTATGACATAAGGGGTATGAGGTTTATTTTCATATGATTCCATACATAAGTCTAAGGGACAGAATTTGGGACTCATGTTATATAGATAGGGAGCATTGAACTTGGCATCACACATTCAACATCAACAAGCAAGTTCTATGGGGTGAGATCATATGGCTTACGCTATGGAAGTATAGACTTAGGACTTTCAATATCTCCTCATCATATCATATCATCGACATAACATAAGATATAAACATAGTATTGATAAGCAACAAGCATCAAACATAATAACTCATAAATAGAGTTTATAGGATGTCCAATAATTCCTTTAAGTCATTGATAGGGTGGGAACCAACACATGTCCCAGGCTCACCCTCAAAATAAAATACATAGGAAATCCATAACACAAGCAGGTAGATAGAAAGTGGGTCTTGTCCTTAGAATAAAGGACTCACCACAAGCAAATCTCAGAACTCCAGTCCAGTAGTATAAATGTGGATTAGAATGGCCTCCAGTCTCTACATTAGTATATTTGATTGTGGATTAGAATGGCGTCAAATCTCAGAATGCTCGGATATCAAGTAGGCAAAAGCATGCATTAGTATATTTGATTGTATTAAGTATACGGATATGCAATTCTTATGAACATTATAACCTGCAAATCAATGTTAGATGATAAGGATGGGATACCGACCAACATATAAGACCATGTGAGCTATTACATAAAATTTTGATGTTATCCTTGAAACAACCCCAAAAAGTGCCCCAAAATGTGCCTTGGAAGTGCCCCAAATATTTATTTCCAGATATTTCAAAATTTATGTGTTGTTTCAAAAATCCAACTTCATGTTCTTGTTCAGAGGATTAAATTTAGAGGGAAAAGGGTCTAACCCCAACTTTAGAGCAACTATAACAAAATTCAAAATTTCAAAGTGTCAAATTCTGGTAGCTCCTGCGCGTTACTAGCGTGACGCGTCCCTACCTTATTTTGTGCCAGTTATTTGAATTTGGTCCAAGATTTTTAAGACTTGCGCCTAAGACTTTCTACATGAGAAAATACCTATATATTTCTATTTCTCACCCTCATATCGTTCAAAACACTCCCCAATACTCACTTAAGCACATATGCTTATATTTCTCTGAAGATTAAAGTGCCAAAACCCTCTCTGGATCATAAGGAATTCAACCAAGCTTCAAGTCTCCATCTCCAATCTTCATCAAGCTATTCTACAAAGCCAAGGTATTTGGGTGTTTTCATGGATTCCTTTCATCCATGATGCCCAAGCTTCCTTTTCCCAAAAATTGCATGATTTAAAGTTGATTTACTCATGGGTCCTATCTATTCTGAAAATCATTGCACCACTATGCTGGGGTTTATGAAATTATGACTGTTTTACTATGTTTAAAGCTATGAATCTAAGATTTATTGAAAGATTTGATAATGGGTTTTGATGAATATTTCTTGAGGGTGCTACCAAGTATCTATTGAAGGTTTTACATTGAATTTTCTAGCATTATTTACTCTTGAATTGTATGGTTTTACACTAGCAATATACACCTTCTAGGCTTGATAAAACATCTGGTTATGGTTTCTTGAGGAACTAAAGGTCCAATGCATATCCTATGAGTTGAATGACTATATGATGATGAAAATAATGTATATATATGACAACTATAAGATGATGAAAGGAATGTGTGAATGTGATGATTAGATGGTGATGAGAAGAATGTGTGGCTAAGATGACTATATGATGATAGGACGAATGTATATATATATATATATATATATATATATATATATATGATATTACATCTATAGTGTTAGGGATGACCAAGCCTAGCTCTGGAGGTTGTAGGCCCAAGTAACCTGGTTGAAGGGTTTGTACCTCGATTGCCTAGCTCGGGGGGTAGTAAGTTCGGGTAACCTAGTTGCGGGTTGGTACCCATCAACCTTGTTGTGGGTTTATACCCATCGAACCTATTGGGGAGTTTGTACTCCATACACCCATTGGGGGGGCTAGTTGTCTATCAACCATGTTAGGGGTTTGTACCTATCAATTCATTAGGGTGTTTATACTTTATCAACCTCATGAAGGGGTTTGTAGCTTATGCGCCTTTCCAGGGAGGTGGTAGGCTTTGAGTTTCATTATAATGGTCACTCCTTACACTCGTATTATGTTTTGTATAAGCATGATTTTTACTTCAAGCATCATTCATACATGTCATATTGTTAGTATGCTATTCATTGCTTATGATTATGAATTTTGCCTGTGATGTCTATCTCATGTTGCATTGCGTCCTACATACTTAGTACATTCAAATATACTAATGCATACTCTATGACTACGTAATATCACCATGTAAGGATCGAAGCGTTGATTAATTATCCTCCTCCTCCACATAGCTAGTACGATTTCTACCAAGCTTTTTGGTGAGTCCTCCATCTCTGGGGATAAAGTTTATGATCTCTTCCTATGTTCTAAGATTATTTTCTTTTATGTATGAATTTACTATGAGGGTGAAAGCAGTTGTTTATCTTGGCCCTCGCTCTTATCTATGCAGTAGAGATGTTGTTAGACTTGATATGCATCTATGTTATGACCCTTGACTCTCTCATTTCTTGGTCTTTATGATATGGAAGTCTACCCTTAGTCCCAATTTCTCCTTGTTTATGCATATCTCCTATTGTTATTTAAATTTCTTCCACGACCAAGGATGTGTAATGATATGCTATGAGCCATATTTGGGATTCCTTTAGGTTCCCTGTTGACTAATCACATCTAGGTCTTCGGCTTGGGTCGTGACAATGATTGTATCAAAGCACAAGGTTGTTAGATCCTCAACATCCAATGCGTTGATTAGAGTCTTATTCATGGTTATGAAGTATGCCACGTCTATGAATAGGAGGCTAGGAGGCATTCTAGAGAATGTTTCACTTCTTCATTATCTATATCATGCAATGGAGTTAGGACCCCTAGGGTTTATTGCTAATCCCTAACCATTACATTACATGATATGTCTCAAGATACTAAGGATGATGATATGATGAATGTGGAGGTTCACAACTCTCTATGAGTTTTGGCCAAAGTAGCGACCATGATGGTAACTCACCTCGATCAAAAAGTGAGCGTCCTCGAGACTTCTAATGGTATGAGGAGGGGTAGTAAGGCCAAGAGGGCCCATGTTGGGGGTAATTCCAAAGTTCCAAATGTAGAGGTTGTGGTGGTGTGGTGCCTCATACTAGGTGACCAAAATGTGGTAGGTGCCATGATGGCCCATGCTTGAGAGTTATTGACACTTGTTACGGTTGTGGAGAGTTGGGAAATAAGCTAAGGATTTCCCTTGTAAATGAAATAACGGTAAAGAAGGTAATGGAGGGATGACTAATCCCAAGTGCCCTATGTGTTGGAAGCACCATGGTGGCTCGTGTTGGAGGAACATAGGTATATGCTTGGGGTGTGGTGAGATAGGCCACAGATTTTGGGACTGCCCATATGGTCAATACAAGAGTAAAGGTGGTAATGTTGATCAAGAAGCTCAAGGAGGGGATGAGGTGCTCGATGTTGCTACTAGTATGTTGAAATTTACTTTGGCTTTGATGTGTTTGCATTGATGGGCCGGTGTTCCACTGTTTATTTCATTATTCTTTTAGTTACTAGTGGGTTTCATGAGTGCCCTGAACTCTCTTTGGTGTCTATCTCATTGATGAGCCTATTGTTATTTGAAAGTTCATAGGTGTTTTTTCTTGTTCGCATTGCATTAGGTCTTGCCTTATGACTTGTTAGGTTAGTGTGGTGGATTTTGATGCTATGCTTGAGATGAATTAGTTTCATTGGGGTTGAATCCATATTAAATGTAGGGCCCGTAGAGTCATATTTTGATTCCTTATTAAATCCATAATTGAGTGGGGACTTGTAAGATGGATGCCAAGAGGCAAGTCCATTTCTTGTCTGAAGGTATAATTGATCTTTAAGGGTTGCCCCCATGTACTTATTGCATAGGGTCTTGTCTTGTGATTTTTGGTTGAACTTAGTTTGTTGGATTGGAGGTCTTGAGGTGGTTCAGCTACTTGCATATAATCTTTCCTTTGATTATAGAACCTGTATGGTTGTAATATCATGGTTAAGAATGGTTGATCTATTTGGTCAATTACAATGGGTTAGTCACTTCTCTAAACTTGATATTTGGTTTGGATTTTTTTAAAAAGTGTGGATGAGGATAGGTGATATCCTTCAGTGTCTTTTCGAATTAGGAGTGAGCCTTTGAGTATGTTGGAGTTGTTTGGTTGGCTTATGCACCGATTATGTCTATGGGTTTCATGAATGATGTCTTTAGTCCATACCTTATTATCCTTGTGGTGGTCTCTAGTGATGAGGTACGGATTTATTTAGAGCTTGTGAACCACTTGGGGGTAGTGTTGCAAATCTTGGGGTAAGAGGAGTTGTATGTTAAGAATGTGAAGTGTGAAATATAGTTAAAGGAGGTTACCTCCCTAAGTCATGTGGCATCGGAAGATGGTATTCAGATTTATATGATGAGACATATATGACTAGAAATTGGCCTAGACCTTTGAATCCCTTGGATATTAGGAATTTCTTGGGCTTAGAGGGTTACCACCAGAAGTTTGTGAATGGATTCTCTTCTATTTCTTATCGCATTACTAAGTGAACCCAAAGGAAAGATAACATGTCTCCACTATAATCTCGTCCTCACATGATGGGGTGGAAGGGTTTGTTGTGTATTGTGATGTCGCCTAGATTGGTTTGGGTTGTGTGTCGATGCATGATGGTTAGGTGGAAGTCTATGCTTTTAGATAATTTGAGATGCATTAGAAGGATTATCTTATCTATGACCTTGAGTTGGTCATCAGGGCTTTTGCTTTGAAAATTTAACATCATTAGTTGCATGGGTTGCATGTTGGTGTGGTTACCGTTCACTAGAGTCTCCAATTTGCATTCACCCAAAAGGATCTTAGCATGAGACAAAGGAGGTAGTTAGAACTTCTTAAGGATTGTAATGTGAGTGTGCATTTTGTCCTGGTAAGGCTAATGTTGCTGCAAATGCTTTGAGTAAGGTGTCTATGGGTAGCCCAACACATGTTGGCTAGGGAGGTGCATAGGTTGGCTAGGTTGGGGTTTAGGTTGGAAGAGGTTGATAATGGTGTTGCTATTGTTGTTGTTGTTTATGGTTCTAAATCTCCATTAGATGATAAGGTAAGATGCAACACCCCACATTTTACATGTACTAATGCTATGAAAATAAATCATGATATAGTTTGGTCAAAATAGTGCTAATTTTTCAAAAGTGCTTAAATCTCGTGTTAATGGGCAATATGTGTGTCTAATACTTAAGAGGGTTGACTGTATTCATGTTTTATGTTAAATTGAGGATATTAAGTCCCTAAACAAAGTAAATGAACTTATGGGCTTATATGACTTAATAATCAAGTAGGTGAGTCACCTACTTGCTTAGCTTAAATTTGATAGATAAACGGAGATAAGGTTTGATACCAAATTTGTCCAAGTCCAATTACAAGTAAAATCCATTTTAAGGGTGTAATTAGGGTGTAATTTTAGCCCATGTTTTAGCATCATAAGTGGACCTTATTTTCAGTCCAAGAAGAATGTAAAGAAAAGCCCAAGTATATCTCAAACCACTTGGTTATTTGGACCAAAAACAGATTAGTAGAAAAGCTAGAAATTGGCAGCCAAAGCCCATTAAATTTGGTAGTCATTTAGGCCTAAGTTGCTACCTCACTAGGTAAATAATATGTTGTCTTACATGGTAAAAAGGCCCATGGGAAGTAGCCCAAATTAGGCCTTTAAAGAGGGGTTACAAGCAGCAAAAATTTCAGCCACTCTCATACTTAGAAAATTTTCAGCTTTCCAAATCCTCTCTCTAAACTTTTCTCAACCTAGCAAAGCAGCATCCAAATGACTCTTTTAGGGTTCCTAAGGAGTTACTCAAATTTGAAGGAAAAGGTAAGTGATTATAATTGTGTTTTTACTAAGGTTTATTTATAAAAATCAAGAAGTCTATGATAAAATGTTATGTTGAAAATTCTGGACGGCATATGTTCAGAAAATTGCTGCACTCTTGTCTATGGTTTTAGTGATTTCTATATGGTTTATGGGCTGTATTATAAAGCGAATTTGATTTTCTTAACATGTATTAAGTTATAGATATTATCCTAAGGTTACTTCCATGATTTTGCATTCATTTAACAAAAGAGTTTTATTGTGCTATCTTAAGTGTGATGTTGGTTGGAAGTTCTGGGTTGTTGGATGGAAATCTGCTGTCTCATGTCCTTCATGACTTCTTGGGTAATGTTATAAGACTGTATTGTCACTGTTTTGATGGAAAGCTATTGTCTTACTGTTGGTATTGTTGGAACAATTTGGTTAGAGTAGGAAAAGGCTTAGAATTGTCGACGTCGAAATGTAGCGAGGGGTAACATTATGCTGTCAATTTGTAGGTTATGTAGAATTGTAAGATATTGTTCCATGACCTTCCCCTATTTGGGGACAACTTGTGGACAATATTAAGACTGGTGTTATGTGTTTAAAACATTGGAAATAATTTAGGTAAAGTTAAAACAGTTCCAGGATTTTTGACGTCAAAGTGTGGTAAAAGGATATAACGTTATGCCACTTGTTTGTATATTGTGAAGAATTGTTATGTGTTGTGCTTTGTGGCTATTGTAGGACTGTTAAGGGTCTCAAAATAAGATGAACATGACATGTACAAAAGAATGGTTGTTAGAAGATACATTTGTAAGTGAAAAGATTGAAGTAACGCCTTTGCATCACTAAATAAAAGCTTGTTGTCCGGGTGAACATTTTTATGATATTGGGCTGTCAACAAGTGTTGCGTTGCTGCTAATGCTAGTCATATTTTCTAATATGGTATAGATAAATATTTGAGGGAAAAGCAACCATTCCAAGGTAGTAACGAGGTCATACAATGAGCTATGTAAAGCTACTTGATTTCATATCACTTGGCATGAAACATAGATCCTTCGGTAAGTAAAGGCATTTATCTACCCCAACATGACAAATAGCCATGCCTTCACTCTTTCACATGTTCATAAGCTTCCATATATATATTTACTTTCAAATCTACATACATACGTGGATACCAAGTACATGAGTTCTTGTTGCTAAAAGAAGTTCATGAATTATTTCATTTCATATGCATTTCATTGTTTATGTAACACACTCTCTTCATTGCCATATTGTTTTGTATGATTATTTACAT
>JAOTQJ010155311.1:0-30019 GCA_025642045.1 Solanum sejunctum | reverse complement strand
GTTAGAAAATGATTCAAATAATTATATGAACGTTAGCTTAAATTGGAGGCCCGTCGAGGGTATAATGTTACATTTTATCGTTAGGGGTTTCCGTTGGGCGTTGGGGTGATGTATTGTGGTTTTTGGAGAATATCGAAAGCCTTGAATATGATAGATGTGAGTTTGATTCACCGTTGCCCTATTTTGCTAATTACGTCGCAATAACATTTTGTGGCGTTTTGATGTTGTAGTGGTATTTGAAAAGGTTTATTGATGTTATGGGCTGTTGTTGTTGCTGTTGACTGATTATTTGAGCTGAGTTGAATTCTCACGGTGGTGTATTTTAAGGGGAAATGCTGCCAATTTTTATAAATTTAGACCAAAAAAGTTAGGGATTAAGGTTCGATACGGATATTAATCATTGGCGTTATTGTAATTGTGCATACGTTGAACACCCGGAAGTCTAAGTTTGGATTGACTTTACATTGGAGCTAGTTGGCAAGTGAGATTGAGGTATGTAAAGATTTCCTCTTCTTTGGCATGAACTAGTGAGCTTAATCAACGTTGTACATCTGAAAAAGTCCTTTCTTTTACAGTTTGGGTCTGAAAATAATCTATGTTCATTTTTGGCCAATCTTCCGATAAATTTACTTCATCTTAAGTTTTTGAGTTTTGAACCTCTGAATAGTGTTCGTTTGACCGGAATTAGAGAGTTAGAAAGCTATATGTCAGTTTGTTCCGAAATTACCTCTAAATGTGAATTTGAGCAGTTTTGGCAAAAATTTCATAAAAGAATAACTACTTGATTTCAAAAGTGGACATTTTGCATATTTCAAAGTTTCTGAAACCAGTTTTTGTGCATATGATTCTCACGATTCTGTTCGTGCCTGTTTGGCCTCGTTCACCCATTCCCGGGCCGAATATTTCGTGCGCATGTATGACTATATGTATATATATTCCTAGGTAGGCTGGATATAGCGGGTCGGTTTGCCCATGGACCGGCTTTGCTTAGCTTGAAGACATAAGGAGTTGGGCTGGGATGGCATCATGATGTGTGAGTGTTGGGCCGAGTTCGCCTCGGCTCACAAGAGTGCGTGGCACCATCGCTTCGGCTTTATAAATGGGTATGATGACCCTTATGCTTTATGATACGTGAAGGCTTGGCGCGTCGCCCTGGTTCACCTATCCTATGTTACAGTTAGGGTTTGTGTTGGAGATTCCGGAGATTTGAACTTCTGGTGTTATGCTGTGCTATGGCGCGCGTTTGGAGGTCGCCATCATTCCCATTTGATATGCATTAATTTGATGTTTGAATAAATAAATATTTTGATGTTGACGTACAGGTTTGACTTCTATATTTTCTTATTTGGATTATTACTTTTAGTTACATTTTGAGCTTTCCTCTTTATATACTTGGTACTTATTCTGTACTGACCCCCTCCTTTTGGGGTTGCGTTCATGCCTGCATGTACACATGACCAGGTTAGAAGGCCATCTACTTAGGACTTCCGCCCACCATTGAAGTGCTCCCTTGCATGATCGTTTGGTATAGACTTGTACACATACTTTTTGTATTTTGCATTTATATATATATTCGAGGGTATGACGGGGCCCTGTCCCATCTTATGATCCAGTGTCTGTGTATAGAGGTCTGTGGATACATGCGGGTGTGGGAAATTATGTTGGTATGATCTCATTTGTATGATATGTTTGTTGGGCGGTTTTTCCGCAACGGTGACCTTGTCGGCCCGCATATATATATATATAAATATGTTCATATGGTGATGTCTGGTATTATTGGGTTCGCTGTTTGCAGGTGAGACTAGTTAGAAAAACAGAGGAAAATCTGTCAAAATTTTGTGAAATTCCTTAGTATCGTGAATAGAAATTCGATATAGTGTATGTCTGGGTGCCCTATCGGCACCAATCACGGCCCCTGGGTTGGGTCGTGACACAATCTACTATAATGGTTATTTTATGTAGTGTTCTTTTCTGAGAATGACAAATAGTTCAAAGGCACCAAAATTATGAAATAAGAGTATTTTGTCATCAAAGAAAAGATTTAGAAGAACACAAAGAAAAGGGGGCAAGATGTCAAATAGAAGGAAGCAATTACATGGACTGAAATGTGAAAATGGAACTTGAGTCTTTTAGATTAGTAGAACCACCAGACAAGACACCTATAAAAGAGCAGATTCAGTTCATGCAAGAAAAAAGAGGAAGAAGAGGAATCACAAAGAGCTTTTCTCTCACCTTTGATAGTTTATTCTCATAGATAAACAAAGATACAAATGAATATAATTGAAAACCTAGAAGAGGAACAGGTGAAAACTCTTAAAGGAATGCCATTGAAACATTACTGCCAAATGGTCAGGAGGAGATGAAGGGATTTCCTTAATGCTTCTCACGTACTCTTTATTATCATCTGAGTCGGTGGTCTTTTGGACTGCCACTCAAGTTTTTTGGATTTGAACTGACTTTTGGTAATGGCTCATTATGAGCTCATTGCTTTGTGGTTAATAAAATTGAATCCATTAACCCAAGTTTAATAAAAAATAAAATTAGATACAAAAGGTATCAACTAAAATGAACTCGAGATTACTTATCTATGAATAAAAGTTTGCAATCACAGACATTTAAAAAATATGTATAAATAATGAGTCTTGGTTATACTTTTGATTGATTTTTTTGTGATGTTTTACTTATGATTTTCTAGCATATACATTGATGAGATATTGTTCCGGACCATAATTTTGAATACTTTATAGTTTATAAATTTAGTATGATAATTTGTTAATGTTATAACATATGAAAATAATATATAACATAAAATTATATGTAGCCATCATAACTTACATTAATGATCCATCATAGTATATAGCATAAACATTAAAATGGTTGTTGGTTATACAAGGTGAGGACTAAATTAAAAAAATATATATATCCTTTTGAATTGTCTATACATTGTCAGGTTAATCATATTTGCTTTTCTTATTTATTTAATTATAAACAAAAATAATTTTTAAAAAATTTTATGTGATTTTTTAATAGTTAATACTCGTTGTTATAGAATCCACGTGCAACACATTTGCGCAGATACTAGTTATGATATACAAATGTCAAAATTCTAATTTTTGACATTCAAAAGAAATTAACTATAACAAGAAGATACAAAAACAACATCAACAATTGCTATTGAGAAGAGAATTTGATGGTTTGTACCTGAATTATCTTGGTAACTAATCCACTATGAAGCTTTTTTATAATAGTGATATTAGCTTTGTTGAAGCTCAACTTGTTGAAAGAACAAATAGAGAATTGGTTACAAACTTTTCTTTAAAGTCATTATCCTAGCCTTTGCTAGTTAGGATGCTTGAGTATTTCTTATGTATAAACTAAATAACCAACAATGATAAATTATAGCGCCATATTTAAGAGTATCACCTAACAATAGATAAGGATAGGGAGATGATAGCTAAAGTTTTCGATGTACAATATTTACAAGGTAAAGAATGAGCACAAAAGAAATGACAAGCTACTTAACCCTGCTAATAGTCAGCCAACAAAAAAGACTCACCAAAATGAGCTGGTGCATCTGGAGGAAGCCTGTCATTGGTCAAAATAGTAGTATGAAGCTACCAATAAATTCCTCACTGCACCACCTAAGAAGAGGAGGAATAGGAATCAACAAAGAATATCTAGTAAGCAGAAGGAAATAAGGGTAAGGAACTCACCAAGTGAAGGGTCCCAAGTACATATATAGATCCACTAGCAAAAGGAGATAGGATAACCTATGGTACTGGAGAACACATCATTACAAGGAGTTGAAGTGAGAAGCAAAACTGTGGATAGAGTAATCTATAAGAACAAGAAAGAAGAATAAAAAATCAAATGCTTACTTTTCATAGTTGATAATGAAATATTTGGAAACAAAACATAGAGTTTTGAGGTTGCACACCCACAAAAGCATTTGGAAGTAAGTGTAGTTCACCCATGGTAGAAACATTGGCAAAATAGAAGGATTTCTGAGGGGAATAGGAATTTAGGAAACCTTACAAGCCCTATGTATACTTATATAGACTACGTGTTGATGTCGCTCAAACAGTACCTCTCAATTTGAGGATAAAGCGATCGTCAATAGTAAAAAACCTAACTGAGTTTATTGTCGAATTCCAAGAAAAAACGTGGCTTTGCCACTTTGATTCACCATCAATAAATTCAAATATCAATCAACTCAAATCTCAAGGAAAGGGGATTTTGCAATAATTGATGGAAAATTAAGAGAAATCAATGTCTTACTCCATAACTTTGAGAGAGAGGCAATCAAATTGGAGAGCAACTTGAGAAATTATGTTTCCCATGATTCACTAACTTAATAAGCTTGGATAACACAACCTAAATTATGACACTGCATGCAAGATGGTAACTTAGGTTCTTCCAACCCTTGGGCAAAGATGAAGGTCGAATTTCACTATGGCGGTCGGTCGACTACCATAGTGTGCCAAACTAACTGTTATCCATTTTTCTAGTCAACCTCTCCTTGGCCTGGTTTGGTCGATTAGATGAGAATACATTAATTGAATTTTGTCACTCATTTTCTTTTCCTATTCATCACTACCTTGATTGGGATTATGATACTAGGCGGGGTTCAATGTTGGCTACCATCAAACAACAAGCAAAATGAAGGAAAATGGATAATACATGCAAAGACCCAACACAAGAAGTACAAATAATTTAAGTTTTCTGAGTTAGCTACTCATGGTTCCTACAACCCTAAGTTGTGGGCCTCAGCCTCTCATAGCTTGGCAAGCAAATCAACAATGAATAAAGAATACATAAAAGATTTTTTACCCAAGAGAAAATGAAGATCAATGAAGTCTACTTTGCAATTAGAATCACAAGCTTGAATAATGAAGTTAACCCAAAAGTGAATCTAATCTCCAAATTTGAGTCTCTAAAGATAAACTATAAAATTCTACTCTCCAAAATCTCTAAAAATTATGTACAATGTCAATAATGAATAATAGCTGCTCCTAGAACCCTAAAATATACTATTTATAATATTTATAAAAAGGTCCTTAAAATAAGTAGAAATTCTAGTTGGCGTCTATTATGGCATGCAGTTATGACTTGTAGGGTGCCCTAAGAGTCGTACTCGGGCTTCCTGGTCAAAACTTGACATTTTAGACTTCACTGCTATGATCTACCTCTATGAGTCGTAGTTTGTTCTACAACTCGTATTGCCTTCTCTTAGTCCACACTTGTATTTATTGATCCAATTTCGAGCAACACTATTGATTGCTACAAGGTCTCCCTTAACGAGTCGTAGACAGGACTACGACTTATACATTGAGCTTGTATGGCTGAATTCGAATTTTTAAATTTTATTTTTGAACACTATTAACTGATACGAGACAACCTCTATAACTCGTAGCTTGGGCTACGACTAATAGTGGCATTCGCAAGTCCTGTAAATAAGCAAAAATCTGCACTTTCTCCTAAAATAAAGCCAACCTATATTTTTGGCAAAAACAAACTCAAAAACTCATAAAAATCATAAAATATCGCATTGAGAATACACAAAATCCCATGTTTTAGGCATTAAATGTGTTATATTTTGATAACACATCACATGTTTTTGATATTGGTCTGATTTTAGGCCAAGCTATTTATTTTTGTATGCTTGATAAAGAATTGGGGTTGGGCCCAATTACATTTTGTAATGGTTTGTCCCTATTAATAAAATCCAAGTTATTTTTTTTTAAAAAATCAAGTATAAGTTAGAATCCTTTACAAAAGTCTAAGCTTAAATGATGGTATTAATTTCATTGTAGGATTCAACCCATCAAATATAGATCTAAGAAATGAAGTATAAACTTACCTACATTATCATGGAGATAATCTATAAATGAAGTACTCTCTATGTAGACTTGAAACGGCAGAAATATTAACGTGAATAATTAAAGGATGTGAAGAGAAGGTCGACTCAGAGATACCTACTAAATATTATTTTGGAAAATCAAGTTATACATCTCCCTTCCATGACTGCTAAAAATTAGTAGTATTTTCAAAATTTCATGACGGTAACTGACCAAGGAGATCCTCTACTAAGGAGTTGCGAAGGGTTTGCTAGTTGCTTTTTCTAGAAGGGTTGCGGACTTTCTACTTTTTCAATTCTTTTTATTTTATTTGAATTTGCTTGCTTTTGGGTTTTGCATCTATAAATATTATTCCTTTTATCAATCAATAAAGTGAGCCATTTGGTCCTTTTAGCAACTAGTTTAACGGGCATACTTTACACTGTGTATCACATCAATTAATAAAAAAATGTATGAAAGAGAATAAATTATTATGTGTGTAACTTATGTCATTGAGAATGCAATTACTAATTTTTACATAAATATTTATATCTTATATCATCAAGTTTATTTGAAAACAACAGTTGATAAAATAATTGAATGTACTTTTGATTCTATACATGCCCCTTTTTTTCTTATTCCATGTCAGGTATCCGCATTAGAGTTCCGACCAAATTTGAATCGCACACTATAGGATCCATTTAGGGGTATAGCTCCCATCAAAGTTTTATTTTGTCATGACCCAAGCTTAGGGCCTAGATGTTACACGACGATAAGTAACAATAGGTTCTAAGGGAAATGGGACATGGGACTTCCATCTCCTCATCAACATAAAAGAGTATACAGGGAATTAAGGGACTAAAGAAAGTTTTTCATAATAACGTATGCATAAAAAGGAGTCAAACTCAATACATGAAATCCATATCCAACAACACCTCTAGTTTAGATAGATCGGGGGCCAAGACATCTCCCGGACTCACCTTCAAAGATAAGTATCAAAAAATATAAGACAAGTCTTAATAAAAGCATCAAAGTAAAGACAAATGTAATCCCCTAGAGTGGAGGACTCACCAATAGTAGCCTTCAAGAATTCGTCTAGCCATGTGGAGGAGGAGGATCGATAGGAGCTCCGGTCCCTATATGGAGATATCATGTAAGCATAGAGTATACATTAGTACTTAGAATGTACTAAGTTTGTGAGGTGTAATGCAACAATGACATAAGCTATAATATCCAAGATGCATAATCATCATAAATAGATATAATCTCAATATGACTTGTTTTATCAACGTCTGAGTTAGAACATGCATGTAGATAATGAACTTGCATAAAATAACATACATATGTGGGAGGTGACCTTAACTATAAGACCAAGCAAGCTAGTAATTGGAATCTCGATGCATGTCTCCCCACCGGAGAAGGAGTGGTCTACTTCTAAGGTAAACCATACTTGACCCCATAATATGGGTAATTTGTCCTAGATGAATCCACTAGTAAAGCCCATTTAAGGATATAATATAAACCTATGGTGGCACATAGTTAGGAGACCAAGACTTTATATAAGGACCTCTTGAGTCAGGCCCCCACCTTAAGCCTCAATCGGTGCTAAATCTAATCCCATGGAATACTTGAAATAATCATAAATTTAGGGATAACATGAATAACTTTTAAAGACATGATAACTTGACATGTGTAGCTCATTCACATACTTGACCCCTACATAGGCATGTCTTATACTAGAAGGTAAAAACAATGCATAGACTTGACCCCTTCTAGTAGGCATTGCATTTCACATAATGGTAGAGATTGTAACATGCTTAACTCCTATTAGTGAGCTTTACTTTGTTCATAAAGGTAAATAATCCTTGCCCCCTCAAATAGATACTATTCACTCACAAGAGGGTAGGAATATAGGAATAGGGGGCTCAACATAATTCTTGTAAATCATAGAAACATTTCATGAGTTTAATATATTCTTGGGAGCCCATAACTTATCATATTATGTTTGTCTTGCAAATCATGAAATAATCTTTCATCAACATAAGAATCCTTATCATGTAAATTTAGTCAAATAGGGTGGGTATGGGAAGATATCTCAAAATAATGCAATTTAAGAGTATAAGACAAGAAAAAGTAGAATCAAATCATTTTAAAGTCATGCAAGATAACCCACCAACATTGTAGTAAAACCCTTAATTTTGGTATCATGAAATCCATTTTAAAAGTTCATAACCCTCCATAGTTTTTGAAAGAGTTGGTGGCCCTAACCTTCCAGTGAACCTGGTTCACCGAATAGTATGTAATAGTTTGCTAAAGCAGTAAAGAGAAGCAAATACTTATAGTGGAAAAACTCCTTGCTAAAGGGATAAACAACAACTACCTACACTCATAGGATTTTAACAACTTCACTAACTTTAAAACGAGCAATATTCAACTTACATCACTTGCAACAAACTCAACTCTTTAGAAACCCACTCTCAACACAACTCACAAATAACAAAAACATCTTCTTACAAAATTTGTCACTAAACATGGATTCTAAGAAGATTGTCAAATAGACGTGAACAATCAAGAAAATCTAACTCTAGATCTTGCTTAAAAGCTCTTCGCCAAGTGCCTTTGCTCTTGCTTGAAAGTAATCACCAAAATCAGATTAGAAAAGCTATGTCTTTTAAGGGTTGATGAATGTATTTATAGTGCACCCTAAAGACTTTCCATGTAGGATTCCTTTCTTGAGATGGGCACATCATTCTTTTACATAAAGGAGTCCTTTTCCAACATTATTTCCTTCTCTGAATTAGTATTTATTTGTTTTCATAAATAACGCTTCAGCTTCAACTTGAATTCTGCCTAGCTACACTTGTGCACATATGACGAACCTGATTCTTCATACCTATTTCTGGCTTGTGTTTGTCATCATCAAAACAATATCATCATACCTACATAGATCCTAACAAATTGCCCCTTTTTGATGATGGCAAACTTGTCTGCATAGAGAACTTTCCCCTTTTGACATTACAAAAAGATAGTAAACAGTAACACAAGTCATAAAAATAAGAAAAAACAATAGGTGAAAAGTTAGAAATAGTAGAGAACACAATACTATTAAAACTGAGGATATTGGCCATCTATAAGGCTCAAAGTAATGCAACATAGCAAGAAAAATAGATATCCACAACAAAAATAACAAGCAATCACCAGCGCTCGCATAAGCATCTACAACAAAACTTTATACACATCTAAAAAAATATTGTCTATGGTAGAAGCCAAAAGAAGGTTAGTAACGAAAAGGAAAGGGAGAGGTAGTGAAGGGCCTGTCCCTGGAAGCCTAAGAAGAGAATCCACCCGCTGATTATGATCTACTGCTGCTGAAGAAACCAGTCCTTAAAATAGGCAACCTTAGCCTGAGAAACACCGAGCTGGTCCTGAAGTTCATCAATCCTAGTCTCAAGATGAGCCCATTCAGCCTGAGACACAAGATGGCGGCAGTGGTCCTTGGTTGAACAGGTGCAGCAGCAGCAACAGTAGGAGGAGCAACCTAAAATTCAAGGGCGATGTGTCAATCAATCATATCCTTCTTGGTCAAGACACTCCAGTACTAAGTGGAACCTTGAAATCTCGAAACACATGAGTGAGCAGGTTGACGTGAGCCAATTGATGAGGACCCTCAGCTGGATCAGCAATGCGAGCCATGTGCAGCACAATCAGAGCAGGCAGTCAACAGGCTCCTAAAGATCAATCGTATTTGCAATGCCCATATCGCGAAATATAGCCTAATGTATATGCTTAACCCTAGACAGGATCACCTTGTACACCACCTAAAACAGAAGCTTCAAGAAAGGTGGCATCTCCACCTTATACACCTTACAAGGGACATTAGTAACCCTCATCTCCGTGAACTTTGAAGTCAGCAAGCATCCAGAATCCTCCAACTAGGTGTACTCCGCCAGCCTTACTATAGGAATATGCAAAATCTCCCCAAGCTTAACCTTATTGAACAAAATATCGATCCCAAGCACACTCAAAGTAGCCACATCCCTAATAACAAAACCCAAATTTGTGTAAAACTCCACCATCTTAATCTGAAAGACCGATGCGTCGGTGTCAGTCAACAAATCAAGCTAAACCTGAAATGCCATTTTTTCACATAGTTGCATCACAGAGTATTCATACACCTCAAGCTGAATCGCCCAACCGCTAAGTATCCTTTTTGACCCAAAATAGACCTCCTTGCCCAGTTTGTTAAAAATTTCTATATGTTTTTTCCCATCGGTGGAGGTAGTTTGATGGATATCATTGGGGACGAAGGAACACATATAGGGGAGGATGGAGAAGTAGTAGCCTTACCCAGATGGACTTTTTTCGGCTAGACGATGGAGTGGAGGAGTCCAGCATGCGCTTTCTTCTCCTAGTAAGTGGCACACGAGGATAAGAAGCAGCCGGCTTTGAAGACACAAGCGAAGAAGCCGGGCAATGGATGGTGCATCAACGGACCTGAGCCAGAGGAATGTCATCCTGAGAATCAGTGAACTCAAGAGCATATGGAGGCGCCATGGACGAGGGGGCGATTGAGGGCTGGGGAAACACAGATAGTGTTGACACGACCCAGACAGGAGGTGTGTTTGTGGAGGATAACAAGGGTTCATCAATAAGGTGGTGAAGAGAGGTTTGAGGGTCAGGAACTAACAAGGGGACATATGGTCGGTAGGGTTTAGACAATAAGGGGCAAGGCTGATAGGGAGGCAAGTCTAGAGACGATGAAAGAGAGAAGTGAGGGGGTTCACCTGTAGTGGTCGATGGCAGGGATAGTGGTGGGGAATGGTTGTGGATGTAGGGTGAAGAGTGCAGTTCCCCCTAAGCAAGGTCCTGTTATGGTGATGGGGCGGTGGCGTTAGAATTTGTATCTGAGTAGTCTAGTAGAGATACCATATTTGAGATTTCTTGAGAAAATGATTTAGCTACTTTGAAGAAAGGGCATTTTTTTGTGAGAAATATGTAGGCATACAACAATTATTAGGGGATTTTCTTGAGATTTGGAGAAAACACTGGGATTAGATTGAAAAGACGTATGCTAACATTACAACCAGCACAACTCTTGGGATCCCAAGGAATGATAATCATTGCCTATTTTTAATATATCCCCCTTCTCGCCAATTTGAGAACCAAATAGATGGGACCACGTGTGAGCCACAGACAACTTTTAACTGGATATGCATTCATTAAGATTGTGGAAGTAATGGAGCTGATCTGTACCTGATATATTAACATGTGAAGACTAGTTGCCCCTGACTCGATGCCTCACTCCTAGCAATAGAAACTAAGGCTAATATTATCAATTCCGAGCGATCATTTCCTCCAGTAGATCTTTTAGTGGTCATCCTATAAGCTTAATCAAGTTAGAATGACTGTACAGTGTTTAAAGATCAATTTGAAAGTCCAGGGGAGAGAAGTAATCAAGTTAGAGCTCCCTGATTATTCCCAAGTGAAGGCAATTTTGCTCAAATTGTTCCCTGCTCAGGGCTTTGGTTAATATATCAGCCACCTGGTCCTCTATTTTACAAAATACCATTTCAATGAATCCCTTTTCTATACTGTCCCTCAGGAAGTGATGCCTTATATCAATGTGTTTTGTATGCTTATGTTGAATCAGATTCTTTGCTGTACTCATAGCACTAGTGTCGTCACACATGATGGGGATGCATTTAACTTGTATCCCGAGTCTGTAAGATGCTATTTGATCCATCGAAGTTGAGCACAGCAAGAGGCTACAGTAATAATTTGTTTCTTGGTCGCCCATGAGACTAGACAAGACCCTCAGAAATGTGCCATTCCGGTGGTACTTTTCCTGTCTATGGAATAACCTGCATTATCTATGTCAACAAAACCAACAATATTAAAAGAGGACCCGGTAGTCTACCAGAGAACCAGGTTGGTAGACCCTTTTAGGTAGTGTAGAATCCATTTGACAGTCTTGAGGTGTGATTCCTTGGGTTTGGACTTGGAACCATGCACATATCCAAATGCTAAAAACTATATCTGGTCTGCTAGTAGTTAAGTATATAAGGGACCCAATCATTCCTCTGTACTTGGTTTCATCTATATCCACTCCTACCCCATCCTTATCAAGCCTTATGGTGGTAGCCATGGGTATATCACTTGCTTTAGCGTCCATCATTTCAAACTTAGTGAGAAGCTCCTTGATGTATTTCTGCTGATGAATACTAGTGCCCACCTATCCCTAATATATCTAAAGCCCTAGGAAGAAATTAAGTTTCCCCATCGTACTCATCTTAAACTCACTCCCCATGAGTTTTGCAAATTCTTCGCCTAGAGAGGCTTCAGTTCCTCCAAAGATGATGTCATCCACATAGACCTATACAATCAGTACATTAGCTCCTCATTTCTTCAGAAATAGGGTTTTATTAATCATTGCTCTTGAGTACCCATGTTTTAGCAGAAAATTTAACAGTCGGTCATATCCTGCTCTAGGTGCCTATTTCAATCCATAAAGAGATTTGTCTAGTTTGTACACATAGTCAAATCTCTTTATAGATAAAGAGATTGTTTGACATACATTTCCTCCTCCAAATACATATTTAGAAATGTGCTCTTGATATCTATCTGATATAGTTTGAATTATATATGAGCAAAAAAGGTTATGAGCATATGAATGGCTTCAATGCATGCAACTGAAGCAAAGGTCTTATCACAATCAATACCCTCCTCTTGATTATATCTTAGCACCACCAATCTTGTCTTATTCCTTGTGATCATTCCTTGTTCATCCATCTTGTTCTTGAGGACTCATTTCGTGCCAATGATGGTTCGATGTTCAGTAGGTAGGACCAGGTGCCTCACCTTACTTCGTTTAAATAGTAAGAGTTCTTCCTGCATTGCAGATATCTATTCTTGATCCTGTAGAGCTTCTTTTACATTCTTCGGTTCAATCAGGTATACGTATGCAGAGTAGGAACACATGCTTCCGAGATTTTACCTAGTAGAGATACCTGAATCTAGGGGTGTCAATAGGTTCTCAAGAGGATGAAAGCTCTTATGCTTCCAATTACTGCCCGCTTCCTCCGGTATAGAGTTATCGATTGTAGCATTCGAACGACTAGGTTCAATAGCCAGTGTTGTCCTTCGAGAACCATTTTTAGTGTGATGCAATTCTAAAGTGGATACTTCACTCTTTCCATTTCCCAAATCTAGTGGACTCGGTCCACTTACCTATTCCCTACCATCCTCATCATCTGATTCCTTCAAGTTTAGATCTCCTGCTCCATTTTGTATCATCTCCTGTAAGACTTTCTCAGTCCCTCAATTGGTTTCATCAAATATAACATGTGTACTTTCTTCTATGCATCTGGTTCTTTTATTGTACACTTTGTAAGCTTTGCTATGAGATGAGTACGCAAAGAAGATACCCTCATCACTTTTGGCGTCAAACTTGCCCATTGTATCTTTTCCATTGTTGTGTACGTAGCAGACACAGCCAAATGGAGATGTGCTAGGTTTAGTTTTCTACCTTTAAGTACTTCATAAGGAGTCTTATTCAAGATGGGTCTAATCATGCATCTGTTGATGAAGTAATAGGTTGTGTTCACTGCTTCAGCCCGAAAGCTTTATGGAAGATCACTAGCTATCAGCATGGTTTTGGCCATATCTTTCAAGGATCTATTCTTTCTTTCTGCAACCCTATTTTGTTGAGGAGTTCTAGGGGCTGAGAAAATGTGAGTCATCCCATTTTTAGCACAGAATGTGAGAAACTTAGGGTTTTCAATTCTGTACAATGGTCAGTTCCAAAGCTCTTTAGCTGGCAATTTAAATTCTTTTGGACCATCTTAGCATAAACAGTAAACACATCAAATGTTTTCTATTTGGATTTTATAAAGAAGGCCCAAGTAAATCGTGGATAGTCATCTACAAGAACGAAGAAGTACCTATTACCACCTCTGCTCAGTACTCTCATAGGTCCACAGTGATCTGTGTGAACCAGTTCCAGTAGACAATTGGCGCTAACCAGCCTTACTAGTTGAAAGCTACTCCTGACATGCTTACCTCGAGGACATACTCCACACACTTGTTCTTTACTGATTTTTCCTTCAACCAATCCCAAAATCAGATCTTTGAGGATCAATTTGTTTATTGTGGAGAAATTGGCATGTCTAGCCTCTTCTGCCATATGTAGGAAGCATCACTTATGGCACTTAAGCACTTCATCTCCAATTGACATAGACCATGGATATCCACTTTGTACACATTTCTTATGCCTCATTCCCTTCAAGATTACCCTTTTGGAAATAGCATTTGTCACCTTGCACTCAAATGCGGTGAAGAGTATGTCATTTTCTTTGTCACACATTTGAGACACGCTTAGAAGGTTTTGCTTCAGACATTCTACATAATACATATTTTTAATACATTGGGACATAGAGAGTCACATCTTTTCAATGCCTTTAATTTCACCTTGTTTCCCATTTCCAAAGCCAACGTTTCCACCTTGGAAGTCACTCAGTAGAAGGAAGTTGTGCTTATCGCCCATCAAGTTCCTAGAGTATGCAATATCCAAGTACCACTGCTTCCATTTCCCTTATATAGGTACCCATATCCACTTGAGTCCCTTTTGATTGTAGAAAGGGTGAATTAGATCCCTTCTTACCTGGGTAGAAAGATTCTTGTTGACTTGTCTAGCACTAGTGGTATTGACAAAGTATCTACTTTCATTATTGAACCAATGATATGTATGAGCGTATCTTTTAACTAACTGATTCCTGTTGATTCTAGGGAGTATCTTTCTTCATTATTAAACCAACTAAGCTTGAGGGTATCTTCTCCCTGTCCTATTCCTATTACTACTATGAGAGTACCTTTGTGTTGTTCCCCTTCTTGGGTTACCCCTTTCATGGTTTCTATTAATGTAAGATATGTTCCTATTCAGGGCTTTGGAATTTTTGTTGTAGTTCTCTCACACATGTCTAGACATCCCCCACAAGGTACACAAATCCCCATGATCTATAGCCTGGTTCTTAGGTTCTTTGATTTTGAACCCAATCCCATACTTTGTGGTGGACTGACCTTGCTGCATATCCTCGAGCATAGTAGAGAACTTGGTCCACTTCATAGTGTTGTATAATTTGGCTTCGGTATGGTCAAGTTATTTCAGGAGAACCTCATTCTTATGACTCATGTTGCATAGCTCTTCTCCTAACGTTTTAACCTTTTTGTTAGAATCAAATTGGGTCACACTCATGACATTTTTCTCTATTTAAGGACTTAGGACCGTCAATCATCGACTATAGTTTTTGATTAACATTCTTAAGTTCAACATTCTCAGTTCTCAACAAGGCATAGTCTTGCAAAAGAAGGTCTTTAGAGTCACATACGGTTAGATAGGCTTCAATTAGGACTTGTGATAGAGACTTAATCTTATTCTTAGAATAAGTATGAATATTAGATTTAGCTTGTTCAATATGCACCTAAGTATCAAACAAAGCATCATCCAGATCATGAGAACCTACTCTTACAATCAGCGCCATGTTCTCCTGCCCAGCTTTGACTTTGTCAGTTTTGGGATCAGCAACCTTAATTTTCTGCTCCTTGTCTCCTTCTTCATCAGACTCCTCCATGGCAACAAGAGCAAGAAAGTCATATTTTTCTAGTTACGCCTCTGCCATGAGAGATTAATTCTCTAGAGTCTCATTGATTGATTCTTTACTTGGATTCCCTGCTAGTACTACCAATGCTCTTTGTACTGAAAGATCCACTTTATGACTGGTCATCCTTCTGTCTTTGCGGACATAGGGTTTATCCTTGATTTCTTTAGGCTTCTCTGGGTTGTTATTCTTGAACTCAAGTGTCCAGAGCAGATAGAACTTGATGAAGTGGTAGGGGCTGTCATACTTGTGCCATAATTGTTCCCTCAGATCTTTTTTAGCAGTACGTTGAATGGGTCCTTTTTTGTCTAGCGTTCCTCTTCTCAGCACCTACTAGAACTTCTTCGTAATCAAAGCTATATTTTATTTTTCATAGTCCTCCTTTTCTGCAACTTTCAAAGCTAAGTTCTTGTCCTTCTTTTTGTTATTAAGTTATTTATCCTGATTTTTCTTGGACTCGTAAGTAACTAGGGTTCCCAATAGATGATCCATCAACATGTGTTTTAGGTCCTTAGATTCGATGATAGCTTTAACTTTACTTTCCCAGGATTCCAGTAACACAGTCAACAACTTTCGGATGGCCTTCCCAATGGGGATGACTTCACCCAAGGAGTAGATCTTATTAACGATAGCAGAGAACCTAGTTTCTATCGCATGTATAGTTTCACCTTCATACATTCTGAACAACTCATACTATCAATTCGGATTGTCAATCTTAGCCTTCTTCACTTGAGATGTGCCTTCATGGGCGATTTCCAGAGTATCCCATATCTACTTAGCATCTTGGCATGATGAGATTCTGTTATATTTGTTGGGACCGATACTGCATAGCAAGATCTTCTTAGCCTTGGCATTGTTCTGAATGGCAATCTTGTAAGTATCATCTATTCACTACATTCTTTAGGTACCTTGGGAGCACCCTCAGTAGAGACATTCTTCATTAGAATAGTTGATCCATTGAGTATCACGTTCTAAAGATTAGGATATTCACCTTCAATATGATTCATCATTCTAGTTTTCCACTATCCATAGTATTGTCCGCCGAACAATGGTGGTCTGGATTAAGAATCTCCTTCTTGTGTAATAGGTGGCACTGCCATTATATTTTCAAGGTAGTTAACCTTGTTCTCAAAGTCTTACTCTGATACTAATTGAAAGAATTGGTGCCCTTAACCTTCTGATGAACCTGGTTCACCGAATAATATGTAATAGTTTACTAAAGCAGTAAAGAGAAGCAAACACTTATAGTGGAAAAACTCCTTGCTCAGGGGAGAAACAATCACTACCTACAATGATAGGATTTTAACAACTTCACTAACTTCAAAATGAGCAATGTTAAACCTACACCACTTGTAACAAACTCAACTCTTGAGAGGCAAACCCACTCTCAACATAACTCACAAATAGCAAAAACAACTTCTTATAAATGTTTTCATTAAATAAAGATTCTAAAAAGATTGTTAAATAGACTTGAACAATCAAGAAAAACTAATTCTATATCTTGGTTGAAGCTTTTCGCCAAGTACCCTTGCTCTTGCTTGAAAGTAATCATTAAAATTAGATTGCAAAAGCTATGTCTTTTAGGGGTGATGAATGTATTTATAATGCACCCAAAAGCCTTTCCATTTAGGATTCCTTTCCTGAGATGGGCACGTCATTCTTTTCTATAAAGGAGTCGTTTTCCAAGCTGCTTCCTTCTCTTATGTATTTATTTGTTATCGTAAATACCGCTTCAGCTTCAACTCGAACTCTGCCTAGGTTCACTTGTGCACATATGACGGACCTGTTCTTCCTACCTTTTTCTAGCTTGTGTTTGTCATCATCAAAACAATATCATCATACCTGCACAAATCCTAACAGTTTTCATAGTTTATATCACACATAACCTCAATACATACAAATCAACTCATGGATTAAGCTTTCAATAAGTATCCATGCATAATCAATCAATTCTTGATAAAATCAGACATAGCTCATGTATATAATGCATAATAGGAAGTACCATGAAGAATTAAATCTTGAAATCATGAAATTTCATAAAAAAAAAAAGAGAGACTTGGGCTCCATTGGTGAAAGGACCCATGGATAAAGATCCATATACCTAAACCTTGAGTTTCTTGAAGAAAATTGAAGGAGGACTTAACACTTGAGTTGGGTTCTTGAAATCCAAAATAAGTTCTTGAGATTCTTGAGATTAAATGGAGGATTTGATGATGAATTAGGAGGATCTTTAGAGTGTTTATGAGAGATTTAGGGCATGTAATGGTTGAAAAGATGAAGGATTCCTGTCTAAATGGGCATTGGGTTATTACCCAAATGTCGTTGAGTAAAAACAATAAATTAAGGAACAAAATGAACAAGTCTGTGCCCCAGGTACGATGCAGACCCAATACAAAGGGGAAATTGTACTGATTCGTGCCCAGTCCACATTGCGGGTTGGTTGCAGATACACACTATTTCTGGGTGTCGTTGCAAAAATAATTTTTCTCTAAGGGTCTTCTAAAAATAGAGGGACACCCTTTTCCTACACAAGTTTAACCTCTAAAAAAGAATATGAAGTTGGATTTTAAAAAAATGCACGGTTTTTGAGACATTCGAGAATTACACTATAGGGTATTTCTGAAGCCCATGAGAGGTGTTACAATATGTCACCCTTGGGAACATTTGTCCGCAAATGTAAAGAAAACATACATAAGAGGAGTAATTAGGAAAGTTTCAGCCCAACATGAATGCATTAAATGAACTTAAACATCATTTTCATAAAGTTTTAAACATATACCTCAAAAATCACCAAAACTTGTTATCATGAACATGTATGCATGGAAAAATAGCATATCGGCTAAAACTTAAGACTTGGAATCATAGATAAGACTTAATTTGTTACCTTTGGCTTGAGTAGAGTGAAAGAGGTACGGATATCGCTTCTTCATATCCACTTTGGCTTCCTAAGTGGCACTTTCAACTTGATAATTCCTCTAGAGGACTTTGACAAATGTCACATCTTTATTTCTTAACTTTTTTATTTGCCTATCCATTATTTCTACCGAGATGTACTCATAGGTCAAGTTATCCTCCACAACACCCACAACCTCTAAGGTTACTATAGCACTTGGGTTACCAACACACTTTCTCAACATAGACACATAGAAGACCGGATGAACCATAGTCATATCCGTAGGCAACTTCAATTCACAGGCAACCTTACCAATTCTCTTCAAAATTCTATAGGGCCCCACAAACCTTGGGCTCAATTTCTCCTTTCTTGCCAAACCTGACCACACCCTTCATGGGTGAGACATTCAAGTATACCCAATCATTAACATTAAACTCAAGGTCTCTTTTTCTCACATTGGAGTAGTACTTTTGCCTACTTTGAGCTATCTTCAATCTCTCTCTTATCAAACTCACCTTCTTCAAAGCTTCCATAACCAAAACTGGACCTAAAAAAGCCATTTCCCCCATATCAAACCACCCAACTAGGGGTCTACAACGCCTTAAAGGGAGCCATGCCAATACTAGAGTGGTACCTATTATTGTAAGCAAACTCAATGAGTAGAAGATGTTCATCCCAACTACCCTTGAATTCCAAGACACAAGCCTTAAGATGTTCCTCAAGAGTTTGAATTGTCCTTTCGGCTTAGCCATCCGTTTGAGGATGAAAAGTTGTGCTAAGCTAGACCTTGGTGCCAAGACTCCTATGAAAGGATCTACTAAAAAAGAAGTGAATTAAACACTAGAATCCAAAATAATAGGTAATGGTACTCCATGCAACTTAACCAAATCATGAATATATAACTTGGCATAATCCTCGGCATCATTAGTTGTTTTAACCAGTAGAAAGTAAGATGATGTTGTCATCCTATCAATGATAACCCAAATAGAATCAAAATTCTTTCTATTCGTTGGAAATCCAATCATAAAACCCCTGTTGATCTCTTCCCACTTCCAAGTAGGAATTTATATGTCTTGGGCTAGGCCACCCGACCTTTGATGTTCGGCTTTCACTTGTTTGCAATTGTGATAACCTGCAACAATCTTGGCAATATCTATTTTCATACCACCCCACCAATATACCTCTCTCAAGTCTCTTTATAATTTTGTAGAACCAGAGTGAATAAAGTAAGTTAAATTATGTGCCTCCTTCAAAATCAAATCCCACAACTCATCAACATTAGGCACATATAGCCTACCTTAGTACCTAAGGATACCATCTCCCCCCCTTGGGAGAAAACCTCTACTTTACCATTTTTCACTTAAGCTTTCAATTGTAGTAAGGTGGGGTCAAGGTCTTATTTGGACTTAACCTCTTCAATCAAAGAAGATTTGGAACCATCAATAACCACCACACGTCTAATTTTAATTTCATTTAAACTAACTCCCAACCTAGCCAACCAGTGAATTTTTCTAGCCACACCCTTATTGCCATCATCAATATGAGCTACTCTCTCCATCAACACTCTACTTAGAGCATCGGCCACAACATTAGCTTTGTCAGGATAATAGTGCATACTCATATCATAATCCTTAAGGAGTTCTAACTACCTTATTTGTCTCAAATTAAGATCCCTTTGTGTGAACACAATAGAGACTCTTGTGATCAGTGAATACATCTACATGAACCCCATACAAATAATGATGCCATATTTTCAAAGCAAATACCATGGCTGCTAATTCAAGATCATAGGTGGGATAATTAAGCTCATGCAGCTTTAGTTGCCGAGAAGCATATGTTATAACCTTGCCATTTTGCATTAATACATACCTCAAACCAATCTTTAAGGCATCACAATAAACCACAAACCCTTCTAGCCCTTCCGGTGAAGCCAAAATAGGAGCGGAGATTAGCTTATGTTTCAAAGTTTGAAAACTTCTTTCACATTCATTAGTCCAAAAATTTTTTGCCTTCTTTTATGTCAATCTTTTCATAGGGGAAGCAACTGAAGAGAAATCATTCACGAAGCTCTCATAGTACACCACCAAACCCAAGAAACTCCTAATATAAATCGAAGTCAAAGGCCTAGGCCAATTCCTTATCACTTCTATCTTCTTAGGATCTACTTTAATTCCATTTCTCAACACAACATGCCCTAGGAATGCAATCACTTTCAACCAAAATTCACATTTATCAAATTTAGCAAACAACCTCTTATCCCTCAAAATTTGCAACACCACCCTCAAATGATTCACATGCTCTTCTTCATTATAAATCAAATGTTATCTATGAAAACTATCACAAATATGCCAAGGTAGGGTCTAAATACCCTATTCATTAGATCCATAAATACTATTAGTACATTAGTCAAGCCAACAGACATCAGCATAAATTCGAAATGCCCATACCTAGTCCAAAAAGCCATCTTGGGAATATCATATTCCCTCAGCCGCACTTGGTGATACCCAGACCACAAATCATTCTTAAAAAGTGACTAGCCCTTTAAAGTTGATCAAATAGGTCATTAATCCTTGGTAGAGAATACTTATTCTTTATAGTGACCTTATTAATTGCTAGTAGTCGATGCAAATTCTACTTGAACTATCTTTCTTTCTTACAAACAACACTGGTGCACCCTAAGGTGCCTTCCTAGGCCTTATGAAACCCTTATCCAATAAATCCTTCAGTTGGTCCTTCAACTCCTTTAACTCCACTAGGGCTATATGGTAAGGGGGAATGGAAATAAGTTGTATATCTAGGAGGAGGTCTATACCAAAATCTATTTCCCTTTTGGAGGAACACTGAGAAGCTCATCAAAAAAGATATCAAGAAACTCATTGACCACCGAAATTGACTCAATAGAAAGGACTTGAGACTCAACATCTCTAGCCCTCACAGATGGTAAATGTGACCCTTAAAAATTAATTTCCAAGCCTTAAGACAATAGATTAACCTACCCTTAACCATTGAGTTATGACCTTCCAACTCAAAGATGGGCTCCTTAGGAATTTGGAACCTAACTTTACGAGTTCTATAATCAATGGATGCATAATATGCATGTAATCGATCCATCCCAAGAATAATGTCAAAATCCACCATGTCAAGTTCAACAAAATCACAGGCACGACTTTATTCAATATAGACACGGAACAACCCTATATATTTTTCTATCAATAATAGTCTTACCAGTGGGGTTAGACTCCTCATACGGTTCACATAATAATTCGGAGCACACATGAAACTTATTACCATAAAAAAAAGTAATGAAAGAAAGAGCGACACTCGGATTTAATAAAGCATACACATCATAATAAAAATCCTTTAATATACGGTAATAACATCAGGCACCTTATTTACTCCTTGTCTTCCTTGGAGGGCATAAAATTGATTATGTCATGGAGCACCCCCTTGTTGGCCTCCCTTTGCCTTTTGACCCATATGAGCACCTTAGCCTTGAGAAAGACCATCCTTACCCTTGTTTTGAGCATATGGCCAATCAACAATTTTGTGTCCTACCTTCCCACAGACATAACAAGTATTAGAATCCTTCAAGAATGGGCCACCATATTTCTTTCACACCTTTGGCACATTGGGAGAGTCATCCCACCATTGCCACCTTGAAACCTTGAGTTAGGTGCCCCATCATTAGCAAACATTTTTTTAAAGTACTGGAGGACCCTTGAACTTGGAATTTGTGATCTTGTTGGAAACAACCACCCTTAGCACTTTGAAATCTACTATCAAATCGAGCCCTCTTGGACTCACCGTTTGTACTCTTCCTAAGATTTTCCCCTTCAAGTTGTTCGGCGTAGGTCATGAGTCAAGACAACTCCATGTCACCCACAAGCATAGAGGTGCGACATTATTCATTCACTAAGTTAGATATCTCTTACATAAACTTGTTCATTCTTGCCCTAGGATCAACAACCAAGTGAGGAACATACTTTGAGAACTTGTTGAATTTGAGGGCATTCATGGAGTCTTGTTTGAGATTCATGAATTGCATCATGTTTGCCTATCTTAACTCAATAAGGAATAATAAATTGAGGAAGGCGACCTTGAACTCCTCCCATGGTATGGGATCATTATTCTCCCTTTCTAGCTTCCATTGAGTGAACCAAATTTGTGCAACACCCTTGAGTTGGTAGGCTGCAAGTTCGCCCTTCTCCTCTTAACTCACCCCCATAATAGAAAGCACCTTATATATCTCATCAATGAACTCTTAGTGATCTTCTTCCCTTTTGGAACCATAAATCTCCAGAGGGTTCATCCCTGTAAAGTCCCTATCCCTTGAGACTAGTGTAGGAGCTTGAGGAGCTTGGGCTCCTTGGTTCAATTGAATAGTTGTGGCATGGGCCAACATGGTAATAGCATTCTAGAATTCGACATATGTATCCCCTCCTTCTTAGGGAGCTGGATGAGCTGGACCCTCCTCGGTTGTGCGAGCTCTCTGTGGCCTTCCTCTTGTAGCGTCATGATCTATATAAGCATAAGGTATGTATTAGGAAGGAAACCCTATCTAAACCTAAGCATGATATAGATCATAAAGAAGGAACCATTTTTTAAAATGCCTCAAAGCTTTCTATTCATAGCTGTGGCGCGCTTTACAACCACGAACAAGACTCCACTTAACGTGGCGTGTTGGATTTTCGAGGACCATTAACAATCTAGTGCTCTGATACAAAGCTTGCCATGACCCAAGCCTTGGTCCTAGATGTGACACGGTGAATGGAGAAATTTAAAAGACCTCAAACAAGCCTCTTAACATATCATTCACACATCTTTTGTTGTAGAAGCAAAAATAAGACAACAATAAGTAACAATAGAATCAAATGGAAACAAGACTTGGGACTTCCATCTCCTTATCAACATTAAAAGAGCATAAAGGAAATAAGGGACTAAGGGAAGTATTTCATAATAAGGTAGGCTTAAAAGGAGTCAAACTCAATACATAAAATCTATATCCAACAACACCTCTACTTTAGATGGAGCAGGGGCCAAGATATCACCCGAGCTCACCCTAAAAGATAAGTATCCAAAAATATAAGACAAGTCTTAATAAAAGCATGAATGTAAAGTTAAAGTTATCCCCGGTGTGGAGGACTCATCAATAGTAGCCTTCAAGAATCCATCTAGCCACATAGAGGAGAAGGATCGATAGGAGCTCCAGTCACCACATAGTGATATCATGTAGGCATAGAGTATGCATTAGTACTTGAAATGCACTAATTATGCAGGGTGCAATGTAACAACGACATAAGCCATAATATTCAAGATGCATAATCATAATAAATAGATATAATCTCAATATGACATGTACGATAAATGCTTGAGTTAGAACATGCAATGTAGATAATC
Source organism: Solanum sejunctum (assembly GCA_025642045.1). Taxonomy (NCBI): domain Eukaryota; kingdom Viridiplantae; phylum Streptophyta; class Magnoliopsida; order Solanales; family Solanaceae; genus Solanum; species Solanum sejunctum. The sequence continues at coordinate 6,239 of JAOTQJ010155311.1, read as the reverse complement.
AACTTGTATAACATAACATACACATTTGGGAGGAGACCTTAACTGACCTATAAGACCTAGCGAGCTACTACTTGGAATTCCGATGCATGTCTCCCCACCGAAGGAGTTGTCTACTTACTAAGGTAAACCATACTTGACTCGACTTGTGGATAGCTTGTCCTAGATGGATCCACTAGTAAAGCTCATTTACGGAAATAATATAAACCTATAGTAGCACATAATTAAGAGACCAAGACTTAATTTAAGGATTCTTAGAGTCGAGCCTCCACCTTAAGATTCAATCGGTGCTAAGTCTAATCACACAGACTACTTGAAATAATAATAATTTAGTCATAATATGAATAACTTGTGAAGATATGATAACTTAGCATGAGTAGCTTATCATGACCCAAACCTAGGTTCTAGATGTGAAATGCCACAAAGGAATCCCGAATGCACCCCAAGCAAGCCTCATAAAGCATCATTACACATCCTTGGTCGCGAAAGCAATAAATCAAGAATCAAAGATAATTGAATGGGGAAAATGGGACTAAGGGATAAGCTTGTACAATATCATGGTCAAAAGACAAGATTTAAACTCATATCATTAATACTTAACATGACCAACAAAAACCTCTAATACATAGATAAGAGCGAGAGCCAAGACAAAGTAACCAGGCTCACCCTCATAGTTAAAATAAACAACAAAGATGAATGCCTTAATACATAATAGAAGAAGCATAGACTATGTCCCCGAAGTAGAGGACTCACCAACTATCTTGAATAGCACCAAACTAGCCTCGTGGAGGAGGAGGATCAACTTGGACACCAGTTCCTACATAGTGACATTATGTAGGCATAGAGTATGCGTTAGTATATTTTTGAATATACTAAGTATGTAAGATGCAATGCAACAACAGATAGGCATCATAATCAAAATGCAAAATATTAAGCAATAGGCATAATATATAATATGACATGTATGATCAATGCTTAAGTAAAATATGCTTAAGTAACTCATGCTCATATAGGATATCATATGTGTAAAAGAGACCAAGCTATCTATTTAAGATATAAACCCCTTGGTAGTTGTGTGGTATAAACTCACATGGTTGATTGTAATCACACCTTACCAACATGGTGACAAAGTATAAACTCCTCGCATGGTTGATGAGTATAAACCCCCAACATGGTTACTCAGGCTCTTGTCCCATATCGGGTATGTTCTAATGCAATACTTTAAATAGTATATATCATATACATAAGCTCATTTCATCATCCGATAGCTATTCATATCATGTCTCATACTTTGGACCTTCAACTCCTCAAGAAACTACATTTAGACATTTTATTAAACACTTAGAGGGTGTGTAATAGTAGTATAAAATCATGCAATTTAGAGATCAAATCATACAAGAAAATCCATTGTAAAACCATCAATCAACACTTTGCAACACCCTTAAGCAATGTACATCAAAATCCTTATCAAATCTTGCAATAGACCCAAGATTTATAGCTCAAAACATAGTAAAGTAGTTACAACTTTACATAGCATTAACAAAGGGTGTAGTGAATTTCATAATGATCAAGACCCATTTGTAAATCAACTTTAAATCATGCAATTTAAGTAAAAAGGAGGCTTGGGTATCATTGGTGAAAGGAACCCAAAACCCACATCCCTTGACTTAGAGATGAACTTGGTAAAGCTTAGAGATGGAAACATGAAGTTTGAAGAAGAACCTTGAAGGAGAATCTTAACTTAGGATGAGGGTTTGGGACTTGAATATTGGAGTGAAAATGTGGCTAAGTATTTTGGGGAGTATTGTAAAATGTTTAGGATGATATGAGAGTGAAATAAGGCTAAGTATAGGTAAAAACACGGTTAGGAACACTTAGGCCCAAGACCCCAAAGCCTTGGACCGAGATAGACATCGCTGGTAGTAAAATACATAGGTCCATGATGCGGAGCTATCGCGAAGGATAAATTAACACATGCCCTTAACAAGTGCGTGTCGTGGTGCTGTTGTAGACCATCTTTAAAAATTAAAATTCTGGAAATTTGAAATTGTGATTCGATTATTCTAAAATTGGGATTAGACTCGTTTCCCCCTAATTTGGATCCCCTGTACAAGAATATGAAGTTAGATTTTCAAAATACTAAATAAATTTTGATATATATAAAAATTAAAATTCTAGGCGTTCCGAGGCATGTTTTTGGGGTTGTTACATAGTTCATTCACATACTTGATCCCTAAATGGGCATATGCATTATACTAGAGGGTAAAAACAATGCATAGACTTGACCCCTTCTAGTAGGCATTGCATTTCACATTAGGGTAGAGATTGTAATATTCTTGACCCCTACTAATAATCTTTACTTTGTACATGAGTGTAAATAGATATCATCCTTGCCCCCTCAAATAGATAGTATTCACTCACAAGAGGTTAGGAATGTAGGAATAGGACTCAACATAATTTTGGTAAATAATAAAAACCTTTTATGAGTTTAATACATGCTTGGGTGCCCATAACTTATCATATCATGCTTGTCTTGCAAATTATGTAATAATCGTTCATCAATATAAGAATCCTTGTCATGTAAATCTAGTCAAACATAGTGGGTATGGGAACATATGCTCAAAATCATGCAATCTAAGAGTATAAGATAAGAAAGAGTATAATCAAATCATTTTAAAGTCATGCAAGACAACCCACTAACATTGTGATAAAACTCTTAATTTGGGTATCATAAAATCCATTTTAAAGGTTCACAATCCTCCATAGTTTTCATAGTTCATATCATGCATAATCTCAATAGATAAAAATCAACTCATGGAATAAGCTTTCAATAACTATTCATGCATAATCAATCAATTCTTGATAAAATCAAACATAGCTCATGTATATAATGCATAATAGGAAGTTCCCATGAAGAATTAAATCTTGAAATCATGAAATTTCATAAAAAAGACAGAGTTGGGCTTCATTAGTGAAAAGACCCATGGATGAAAACCCACATACCTAAACTTTGGAGTTTCTTGAAGAAAATTAGAGGAGGACTTGATGCTTGAGTTCGGTTCTTGAAATCCAAAGCAAGTTCTTGAGATTCTTCAGATAAAATGGAGGATTTATGAATTGGAAGGATTTTGAGGGTGTTTATGAGAGATTTTGGGCATGGAATGGTTGAAAAGATGAAGGATTCCATTATAAATAGGCATTATGTTATTACCCAAATGCACTTGAGTGAAACCAAAAAATTAAAAAACAAAATGTACTGGTACGCGCCCAGATCGCGGATGCACACTATTTCTGGTTCTCGTTGCAAAAATAATTTTTTCCTACAAATCTTCTAAAAATTGAGGGTTACCCTTTTTCTACACAATTTTCCCCCTGAAAAAGAATATAAAGTCATATATTTGAAATCATGCGGAGTTTTTGAGATATCCGAGAATTACACTATAGGGCATTTTTGAAGCACGTGAGAGGTGTTGCATCTTTATACTCAAGGCTCAAACTCCAAACCTCTGATTAAGAATGGACAGTCTTGCCACGACAGCAGAACCTATGTTGATGATTTTATGTTTTCCTAATGGTCATGGAAAAGAATATCTCAGTTTATTATCAAGTTTTAAATTTATGTCCATGTCATGTTTACCTCGATATGAATTATAATTAATGTGTTCACATTTTCTGTTACAATATAATCAAATAATAAAATATTTACTTTGAATAACAATATATAGTTCCTTTAGATATGGCCATAGAGTCATATTCTGAAAGCTTCTTTAATTTTTAAATAAACACATACATTCATTCCAAGCATGCATGTATGCAAACAAAACTTGAAGCCAATAAAGATGCATACAATTGACACCCAATTTCAGACTAACTATTTTTTAAAAATTTCATACTTTTTTTTTGTTCTTTAAATAATTTAAATATGTTTATGGAATTTTAGAATAATTTATTGATAATTACCCATATATCTAAATATTAGGATGTTAATCAATTTGTTTTGGATTTTAATTTTTAAGTTTTTATCATAGGCTAGAATATTAATTTTATTTTATAAAATTTATTTTAAATTTTATATTTTATATATACCATTGGTTATATTTGATCATATTCATTTTAAATATTTTTAACATAGTCTAATAATTCTTTTTTTGTTTGCACATATATTTAATTGGCCCTTAATTTTGGGGCCCTTAATTTTGAGTTTATATCATTGTCTAGCTTATATAGATTGTAGTATTAGATTGTAGAAGAATTTACTCCTCAATAAAGATGCATACTGGTGATACTCAATTTCAACCGAACTTTCTTAAAAATTTCATACTCTTACATTTTGTTCTTTAAGTAGTTTAAAATGGTTTTTCTGCAATTTTAGAATAATTTATCAATCATTATTTGTATCTTTAAATATTAGAATTTTAATCAATTTATTTTGAATTTTAATCTTTATCCTAGACGAAATATTAATTTTGTTTTTTTAAAGTATAAATTTTACAAATCTCATACTGTATAAGGTCAATTCCTTTTCGTGCCAACTATTTTCTAACTTACTAAAAATTGCTTAATTTTTTAGGCATTTTGATACCTCAAAATTCCTTTGATGCATGTCAAAAAAAGCAAACAAATCAATCAGTTATGCTAAAAATGGTCTGAACTAAAAAATTAAATACAATTCTGCTCTCTTATCGGAGCATTTGTTTATATAGTGATAGAGAGGTAAATTGTGCCCTTTTGTCACGACCTGGACCTAGGGGCTAGATGTGACATGGCGTATGAGAACTTGAGAGTCCCCAAACAAGCCTCAAGATACCAAAACTCGCATCATTAGTTCGAAAGCATAGTCAGCAATCAACACATAGTTATAAGGGACGAAAAAGTAGGACTCACGTTATGGGGGCAATTCGGGTCTTAGGATCTCTTCATCAATCATAAGAACAAGTCACACATCGGTACTTAAATATAACTATATACATAACATATACTTAACCGTAACACATAATATATAATGTGAAGAGGTTTACAAGATATCGAACAACGCGTCTACATAGATGGGTCGGGGGGCTTACCCTCAATACATAAGGAGAAGTAAATAATATAGGTATATAGATGGTGGTGCATCCTTGAAAGATAGGACTCAACACTACAAGTAAATCTGGAATCTGAGCTAAACGTCGAATGGTGGATTGTCAAAGTCCTCGGTCCCAACATGGTAAAATCATGCAGGCAAGAGTATGTGTTAGTATATTTGATTATACTAAGTATGCAGGGTGCAATGCATATAAGTTACCAAAACCTGCATATCAACGTTAAATTACAAAGCACATAATATCGAAAGAGTTGAATACCAAAGAATGTAACATAACAAGATGTTATGAATGTCATGATGCATGGAATGAAAATGATGTATATATATATATATATTGGGGATGTGACCTCAACCGACATAAGAAAGACCAAGCGGCTATTACTTGGAATCCCGATGAAATTCCCTCATCAGTAAAGAGGAGATCTACTTGACAATGGTAGACCATACTTCACCTTACGGGACAACTCCCTCTTCGGATAGGATTTTCATAAATCACAAATAAAATCATTTCTTCTCCTTACAGGACAACTCCATCTTTGGATCGAAAATCAATTCTAGGCACGTAGTTCAAGGAAAAGGAGAGGGCCCTTGGGGATGACCCTAATGCTCCCAATCCATCGATGCTAAGTCGTCATCCAACAAGAATAGATATATGTATACATATATATATACATACTTTCAAATGACATAAATCATTTCCAAAACCATCTCAATGCATTCTTAGGCTTAAAGGCCAGAACATAATATCATAATCATTATACTCGTGCATAAGAACAACCTATTCATACACAAAATGGTGTAAATACCAAAAATGCTCAAAGAGCCAAAATCAAAGACATATATGTGATTACAATATTGTCATAATCAATATTTTATCGAAATCATATCATAGAACATAATCGGACGTAACCCATAACATAATTTCCATAAATTCTCATGAACATGAATGCATATGTTATGAATTATGTGAAGATGGCATGGGTAATTGAGATTGTTAGACCCCATAATTAATTCAATCGAAGTAAGTCATTTTATTGGAAAATTTGACGAACTTGGCATAATTGAACTTAAGTAAGTTCGCAGTGCTTAATTATAATTGGAGCGCACATTTTTTTAAGTTGGAGTCGGGAGTCCTCAATTGGATTTAAATAGAAAAGTT